>JAUMIU010000120.1:0-28914 GCA_030848825.1 Tadarida brasiliensis | reverse complement strand
GGTGTTGGGCCTTCTATGGCTGAAGGAAGTCATGGGTGTAGACCGAATTGGGCTGATTTTCCTGTAGCAGCTAGGAGCAGACCTATTAGTGGAAAGTTGGTATTTTCTGAATTTAGTACAAAGATTTGTTGTAATTCTCAAGAATTATTATGCATTAGGAACCATGCTATAGCTAGGATAAATCCGATATCTCCGATGCGGTTGTAAAGGATTGCTTGTAATGCTGCAGTGTTAGCGTCTGCACGGCCATATCATCATCCGATGAGTAGAAAAGATATAATGCCTACGCCTTCTCAGCCAATGAATAGTTGGAACAAGTTGTTGGCGGTAACTAAGATAAGTATTGTGATTAAAAATATTAATAGATATTTGAAGAAGCGGTCGATGTTAGGATCTGAGTGTATATATCATATTGAGAATTCTATAATTGATCATGTAACGAATAGTGCTACTGGTATAAATATAAGGGAGAAGTAGTCTAGTTTGAAGCTTATTGATAGTTCTATAGTTTGGATTGTTATTCAATGTCAGTTAGAGACTATTGCTTCTTGGCCAGAATAAATGAATATGAGGGCTGGGATTAGGCTGAAGATGAAGGAGTAGGAGGTTATGGTTTTTACATAGTTAGGGTATGAAATATGTTTTTGTGTGTTAGGAATTGTTATTATAATTGGCAAAATTAATATTGTTAGTGATAGAATTATTGAAATAGAGAATAGGTTTATTACTTTTATTTGGAGTTGCACCAATTCTTTGATTCCTAAGACCAACGGATAACTTCTATCCTTTAAAAGTTAAAAAAGCCGTACTGTTAGATACGGAAGCAATGAGTTAGCAGTTCTTGCAGTCTTTTTCGGTAAATAAGAGGTTTAAGTCTCTATCGTTAGATTCACAATCTAATGTTTTTGTTAAACTATATTTACAGTATGTAATACCCAAAATGATTTTTGGGTTAATTGATAATAGTAATAGGGGCATTAGGTGGAGTGCTATTAGTGTATTTTCTCGTGTATAAGAGGGTTTGATGTTGTTGATATGGTGTGTGTGTTTTCCTCGCTGAGTTATAATTAGTATATATAGTGAATATAGAGCTGTAATAATGATGTTTAGTCCTATTAGAATAATAGAGAAATTCGATCAAGAAAATGTTGATAAAACTACGAATAGTTCTCCGATTAAGTTGATGGATGGTGGCAGTGCTAGATTAGCGAGGCTTGCAATGAGTCATCAAGCGGCTATTAATGGGAGGATAGTTTGTAAGCCCCGGGCCAGGATTAATGTTCGACTGTGAATTCGTTCATAATTCGAATTGGCTAGGCAAAATAATAGGGATGAGGTGAGCCCATGTGCAATTATTAATGCTGTGGCTCCTATATAACTTCAAGGAGTTTGGATAAGAATGGCTACGATGACTAGTGCTATGTGGCTGACTGATGAATATGCGATGAGAGATTTAAGATCTGTTTGGCGTAAGCAGATTGAGCTAGTTATAATTATTCCTCATAAAGATAATATTAGGAAGGGGTAGGCTATTATGGTGGTTAGTGGATTTAATAAAATGGTAATACGTATTATGCCATATCCTCCTAGCTTTAGTAGTACGGCTGCTAGTACTATTGAGCCTGCGATTGGGGCTTCAACATGGGCTTTGGGCAATCATAGGTGGAGGCCATATAATGGTATTTTAACTATAAAAGCTAGGATGCATGCCAATCATAGTAGGGAGTTGGCTCAGTTATCTGTTAGTGGTTTGATTCAGTATTGTACGAGCAGAAAATTTAGGGAGCCTATATTGTTTTGAATATATGTAAGGGCTACTAGTAATGGTAATGATCCAACGAGTGTATAGAATAAGAAATAAATTCCCGCGTTGAGACGTTCTGTTTGGCCACCTCATCGGGTGATGATAATTAGTGTGGGAACAAGAGTGGCTTCAAATAGGATATAGAAGAAAATTAGCTCTGTTGCTGAGAATGTCATAATTAAGAATACTTGTAGTAGCATAAGTATAGTGATATATAATTTTTTGCGTGTTAGGGATTCTTTAGTGAGGTGAAATTGGCTAGCAATAATTATTAATGGTAGGAGTCATATTGTTAATATTAATAGAGGTGTAGATAAAGCATCTGAGAAGAATATTATAGAGGAATTAAGGCTGTTGTCGCTGAATTGATTTAAAAGAGGGAGGCATATAAGGCTAATCGCTAGGCTGTATGTGGTAGAATTAATTCAGATCATGTTACTTTTTGAAAGTCATGTTAGGGGAATAAGTATTATTGTTGGGATAATAATTTTTAGCATTGGAGTAGGTTTAGATTTTGTACGTAGTCGACTCCATAGGTGTTTGATACTATTACTAGTAGAGATAAGCCTAGGGCAGCTTCGCAAGCTGCGAATACTAACAGGATAATTGGAATTATGCTGGCTAGGGTTATATGGGTTGTGAGAATTATTATAGATATGAGGACGAATAGGGATAATATCATACCTTCAAGACATAGAAGGGAGGATATTATATGAGATCGGTATATAAGTAACCCTATTAGAGAGATAGTAAATGCTAGTAGGATGTTGACGTAGGTTATAGACATTTGGTAGTTATGAATATTATCATGATCTAGTGAGTCGAAATCACTTGTTTTATTTAAACTAACTACCATTATTCGGATCATTCTAATCCTTTTTGGGTTCATTCGTAAGTTAGGCTGATAATTAGTAGTAGAATAAGTACTAAGGCTATAATGAGTATTGTTTTTAGGTGATCAGTTTGGGAGGCTCATGGGAGAGGCAGAAGGAGAGCAATTTCTAGGTCGAAGAGTAGAAATGTGATGGCGACTAGGAAGAATTTTATTGAGAAAGGGAGGCGTGCTGATCCTATAGGGTCAAATCCGCATTCGTAGGGACTTGCTTTTTCGTTATATACATTAGTTTGTGGCAATCAGAATGCGATTAAAACGAGAAGAGATGCTAGGAGAGTGTTAATAAGTAATGTGATTGCTATGTTAATTATTCTTTTTCGGGGTTTTACCGAAGCTAACTGATTGGAAGTCAGTTGTACTAATTAATACTAAAAGAATATGAGCCTCATCAATAGATAGATACGTAGAGGAAGAGTCATACTACGTCTACGAAATGTCAGTATCAAGCGGCTGCTTCGAAGCCGAAGTGGTGATTAGATGTAAAATGAAATTTTAGTTGTCGTAGAAGACATACAATTAGGAAAGTAGACCCAATAATTACGTGTAGGCCGTGGAATCCTGTGGCTATGAAAAAAGTTGAACCATAGACACCATCAGAGATGGTAAAGGATGTTTCATAATATTCGGAAGCTTGGAGAAGTGTAAAGTATAGTCCTAAACAGATTGTAATAAATAGGGCCTGGATTATATGTTTTCGATTTCCCTCTATTAAGCTATGGTGGGCTCATGTAATGGAGACTCCAGAGGCTAGAAGTACAGATGTATTTAGAAGGGGTACTTCTAGTGGGTTTAGTGTGTTAATGCCTGCTGGGGGTCAATAACCTCCAAGTTCTGGAGTGGGAGCTAGGCTTGAGTGGTAGAAGGCTCAGAAGAAGCCTGAGAAGAATAGTACTTCTGATAAGATAAATAAGATTATTCCGTATCGAAGTCCTTTTTGGACGATTGGTGTGTGGTGACCTTGGAATGTGCTTTCTCGGATGATATCTCGTCATCATTGATATATAGTTAGGGTATTGGTAAGTAGTCCGATGGAAAGTAATAGGGAGGAGTTAAAGTGGAATCATATAACTAATCCTGATGTTATTAGTAGGGCTGATAGAGCTCCTGTTAGTGGTCAAGGACTGGGGTTTACTATGTGGTAGGCGTGTGTTTGGTGGGTCATTAGGCATTATCATGTAGGTATAGGCTGACTAGTAAGGTGAATACATAAGCTTGGATGAGGGCAACTGCGAACTCTAGAATAGTTAGTAATACAAGGATAATAAATGTAATTAGAGCTGTAGTTATGCTAATACTTATTAGGGCAAGGGTAGCTCCTCCGATTAGGTGAATGAGTAGGTGACCCGCAGTAATGTTAGCTGTTAATCGTACTGCTAGGGCTATTGGTTGAATAAATAAGCTAATTGTCTCAATGATTACTAATATAGGAATTAAAGGCAATGGTGTTCCTTGAGGAAGGAAATGTGCTAGTGATGCTTTTGTTTTATGTCGGAAGCCTAGAATTACAGTTCCTGCTCATAAAGGGATGGCTATTCCTAGGTTTATTGAGAGTTGTGTGGTTGGAGTGAATGAGTGTGGGAGTAGGCCTAGAAGGTTTGTTGAACCAATAAATATAATTAATGATATTAGTATAAGGGTTCATGTTTGGCCTTTTTTGTTATGAATAGTTATTATTTGTTTTGATGTTAAGTGAATAAGTCATTGTTGGATAGCGATAACACGATTGTTGATTAGGCGTGTAGTTGATGGAAATAGAATTGTTGGGAATATAATAATTAAGATGACAATAGGGAGACCTATTATCGTAGGGGTAATGAATGAGGCAAACAAATTTTCGTTCATTTAGTGTTTCAGGGAGTTGAGTGTTTTAGTGATTTTACAGATATTGGCTCAGGATTTGCATGATATAGGTGTTTTGAAATTTTTAATTGCATAATAATGAAAAGTGTTAGAATTATTGATAGGATTGTAATGAATCATGTTGATGTGTCGAGCTGAGGCATGTCATTAAGAGGAGATTTATACTCCCAATCTCTAACTTAAAAGGTTAGCGCTATTTAGCTTCTTAATGATTTTAAAGTATTGATGAGGATCATTTTTCAAAAGTTTTTAATGGGACTATTTCAAGTACAATTGGTATAAAACTATGGTTGGATCCACAGATTTCAGAGCACTGCCCATAATAAAGTCCTGGTCGTGTAGATAAGAGGGTTGTTTGATTTAGACGTCCTGGAATTGCATCTGTTTTTAATCCAAGTGAAGGTACAGCTCATGAGTGAAGTACATCTTCGGATGAGATTAGTATTCGAATTGTTATTTCTATAGGTAGTACTACTCGATTATCTACTTCCAATAGGCGTATTTCTCCAGGCTTTAGGTCGGAGGTAGGAATTATGTATGAATCAAAGTTGAGATCTTCATAGTCTGTATATTCATAGCTTCAGTATCATTGATGTCCTATTGTTTTGATAGTCATAGTAGGGTTATTGATTTCATCTATTATATAAAGAATACGTAGTGAAGGTAGTGCAATCATGATTAAAATAATAGCTGGTAAAATTGTTCAAATTGTCTCTACTTCTTGCGCGTCTATAGTACTGGTGTGGGTTAAACGAGTAGTTAATATTAGTGAAATGATATATAGCACTAATGAGCTAATAAGGAATACGATTATTAAGGTATGGTCATGGAAGTGGAGGAGTTCTTCTATGATAGGGGATGTGGCGTCTTGAAAGCCTAGCTGGAAAGGATAAGCCATAGAGATATATAGGGTTTTCACCTATAACTTAACTTTGACAAAGTTATGTAAATTTTACTAATATCTCATTTGTAGAGAAAGACATAATGGTTATGATGTTGGCTTGAAACCAATTTAAGGGGGTTCGATTCCTTCCTTTCTTATTTGGGGTTTACGTATGTAGGTTCTTCGAATGTGTGATAAGGTGGAGGACATCCGTGTAATCATTCTAGATTTGTTGTTGGTAATTCTACTACGAGTACTTCTCGTTTTGATGCGAAAGCTTCTCAAACTATAAATACTATAAGTATGACGGCAGTTAGTGAAATGAATGAGCCTATAGATGAAACGGTGTTTCAGGTTGTGTAGGCATCTGGGTAATCAGAATAACGTCGAGGCATGCCAGATAGACCTAGGAAGTGTTGTGGGAAGAAAGTTATATTAACTCCTACAAATATAATTAGGAAATGAATTTTAGCTCAGGTTGTGCTAAGTGTGTAGCCAGAGAATAGTGGGAATCAGTGTACAAATCCACCTATAATAGCAAATACTGCTCCTATAGAAAGGACATAGTGAAAGTGGGCTACTACGTAGTAAGTATCATGTAATACGATATCTAGAGATGAGTTAGCGAGAACAATGCCAGTCAGCCCACCTACTGTAAAAAGGAAAATGAAACCTAGGGCTCATAGTATAGCCGGAGATCATTTAATATTACCTCCATGAAGAGTTGCTAATCAGCTAAATACTTTGACTCCGGTAGGGATAGCAATAATTATAGTGGCGGATGTAAAGTAAGCTCGTGTATCTACGTCTATGCCTACTGTGAATATATGGTGAGCTCAGACAATAAATCCTAGGAATCCAATAGACATTATAGCTCATACCATTCCCATATATCCGAAAGGTTCTTTTTTTCCTGAATAGTAAGTTACAATATGTGAAATGATCCCGAAGCCAGGTAAAATTAAAATGTATACTTCGGGGTGGCCAAAGAATCAGAATAAGTGTTGATATAAGATAGGGTCTCCTCCTCCGGCAGGGTCAAAGAAAGTGGTATTTAGGTTTCGGTCTGTTAATAATATTGTAATTCCTGCTGCAAGCACTGGTAGAGATAGTAGGAGTAATACGGCTGTAATTAGGACTGACCAAACGAATAGGGGAGTCTGATATTGGGAAAGAGCGGGTGGTTTTATGTTAATAATAGTTGTGATAAAATTAATAGCGCCTAAAATTGATGAAACACCGGCTAAATGTAAAGAGAAGATAGTTAGATCAACGGAGGCTCCGGCGTGGGCTAAATTTCCGGCTAAGGGAGGATAAACTGTTCAACCAGTTCCAGCCCCAGCTTCTACTATTGAAGAGGCTAATAGTAATAGAAATGATGGAGGCAGCAGTCAGAAGCTTATATTGTTTATTCGTGGGAAAGCTATGTCTGGAGCACCAATTATTAGAGGGACTAATCAGTTTCCAAATCCTCCAATTATAATAGGCATTACTATAAAGAAAATTATTACAAAGGCATGGGCAGTAACGATTACGTTGTAGATTTGATCATCTCCTAAGAGAGCTCCTGGCTGACCTAATTCAGCTCGGATAAGAAGACTTAGAGCAGTTCCTACTATCCCTGCTCAAGCACCAAATAAAAGGTATAAGGTGCCGATGTCTTTGTGGTTTGTTGAGAATAATCAACGGTTTATGAACATAGGTAAGGTGGCTGATAAAGCATTAGACTGTAAATCTGAAGATAGAGGTTTGAGCCCTCTTCTTGCCAAGCTCTGTAGTGTATAACACATTGAATTGCAAATTCAAAGAAGCAGCTTCAATCCTGCCGGGGCTTCTCCCGCCTTTTTTCTTTCGCGGCGGGAGAAGTAGATTGAAGCCAGTTGATTAGGGTATTTAGCTGTTAACTAAAGTTTCGTGGGTTTGAAGCCCATCAATCTAGTAAGGGCTTAGCTTAATAAAAGTAATTGATTTGCATTCAGTTGATGTAAGATAGAGTCTTGCAGTCCTTAATTTCAAGAGTTAAACGTTAGTTGTTTACTTAGAGCTTTGAAGGCTCTTGGTCTTTCTTAACCTAAACTCTTAATACAAAATTATTATTATTGGTGTCAGGGGTAGTGTAAGTGTTGATATTACGATTATTGGTGTGAGTAGATTTAGGCGTTTTGGGTTTTCGAACTGTCATTTGATTTTTATATTATTGGTAGTGGGAAATATTGTGAGTGATGTAGCGTATGTTAATCGTATGTAGAAAAATAGATTTAATAGTGCTGTGATTGCTATAATTGTAGGTAGAATAATGTTGCTGTTTTTTGTTATTTCTTGAATGATTATTCATTTGGGCATAAATCCAGTCAGTGGTGGGAGTCCTCCTAGGGATAATAGGGTGACTAGTGTGATTGTGGTAATTAATGGTGTTTTATTTCATATGTGTGATAGGGATAGTGTTGTTGTAGTTGAGTTGGCTATAAATAGTATGAATATAGTTGATGTTATCAAAATGTAAATTACTAGATTTAGTAGTGTTATTGTGGGATTATAGATTAAGATAGCGGTTATTCATCCTATGTGGGCAATTGATGAATAGGCTATAATTTTGCGTAGTTGGGTTTGATTTAGTCCTCCTCATCCTCCGATTGCGATGGATAGTAGTGATATTGTTAGTAATATATTTAGGTTAATTGTTGGTGAAATTGTGTATAGGACTGTTAAAGGGGCTAATTTTTGTCATGTTAATAGGATTAGGCCAGAGGATAGTGGAATACCTTGGGTGACTTCTGGGACTCAAAAGTGGAATGGAGCGAGTCCTAGTTTTATGGTTAATGCTAGTGTTATAATGATAGATGCTGTTGGGTTGAATGGTTTTATGACGGTTCACTGGCCTGAGTATATCAAGTTGATAACAACTGCTAGTATTAATAGTATTGAAGCAGTAGCTTGTGTGAAGAAATATTTAGTGGCGGCTTCTGTGGATCGTGGATTGTGTTGTTTTATTAGAATTGGGATAATAGCTAATATATTTATTTCGAATCCGATTCAAATTATAAGTCAGTGTGAGCTTGTTATGACAATGAGGGTGCCTAGGATGATGGTTGCTATAATGATAGATATAATTAGAGGGTTTATTAGTACGGGAAGGATATAAACCAACATTTTCGGGGTATGGGCCCGATAGCTTAATTAGCTGACCTTACTAGAATATAGTGTAAAATGGTAGCACGAAGATTTTTGAATTCTTAGGAGTAGGTTCAATTCCTATAATTCTAGAAATAAGGAGGCTTACACTCCTATTATTTACTCTATCAAAGTAACTCTTTTGTCAGACATATTTCTTATGTTTGTGGGGGGATGCCCGCTATAATAATAGGTATTGAGACATGTCATATGCATAAAGCTAGTGTAAGTGGTAAGAAGTTTTTTCATAGGAGATGTATTAATTGGTCGTAGCGGAATCGTGGGTAGGATGCTCGTACTCATAGGAAAGTGGTTGTTAGGAGTAGTGTTTTGATTGTAAAGTTGATTGTGTATAGTTCTGGTAATATAGGGTTGTGGTAAGCTCCTAGAAATAGGGTTGTTGTTAGGACATTTATTATAA
Organism: Tadarida brasiliensis; assembly: GCA_030848825.1. Lineage (NCBI taxonomy): Eukaryota > Metazoa > Chordata > Mammalia > Chiroptera > Molossidae > Tadarida > Tadarida brasiliensis. Next base: position 19,880 of record JAUMIU010000120.1, on the reverse strand, counting down.
TAATGTTGGCATATTCTGCAAGGAAAAATAATGCAAAAGGACCTCCAGCATATTCTACATTGAAGCCGGAGACTAGTTCTGATTCTCCTTCTGTTAAGTCAAAAGGAGCGCGGTTGGTCTCAGCTAGTGTTGAGATAAATCATATTATGGCTAGGGGTCATGAGGGGAAGATTAATCACATATATTCTTGAGTTACGATGAGTGTAGATAGTGTGAAGGAACCGCTTATAAGTAGAACTGATAGTAGAATAATAGCTAGTGTTACTTCATATGAAATTGTCTGTGCTACTGCTCGAAGGGCTCCAATTAGTGCATATTTTGAATTTGAGGCTCATCCTGATCATAGGATGGCATATACAGCTAGGCTTGATATGGCTAATATAAATAGGATACCTAGGTTTATGTTGATTAGGGGGTATGGTATAGGAAGGGGGATTCATATTGTTAGTGCTAGTGTGAGGGCTAGGATGGGTGCTATGATGAATATTGTTGTGGAGGATGTTAGGGGTTGTAGGGGTTCTTTAGTAAAGAGTTTAACTGCGTCGGCAATTGGTTGAAGGAGTCCATGGGGACCTACAATGTTAGGGCCTTTGCGGAGTTGTATATAACCTAGAATTTTTCGTTCGATAAGGGTTAAGAATGCTACAGCTAATAAGATAGGGACAATTATTGATAATAAATTGAGTAAGAACATAATGTTAGAGAGAGGAATTGAACCTCTGGTTCTAAAAGCTTAAATTTTATGCAATTACCGGTCTCTGCCACTCTAACAAACCCTGTTCTTGGGTTGAATTGTTATATGATTTTAGATTAAGATAATATCATCTATTAATCAATTAAGGCGCTTTTTTGAAGTAGGCCTTATTTCTCTTGTCCTTTCGTACTGGGAGAAATATATAATAGATAGAAACCGACCTGGATTACTCCGGTCTGAACTCAGATCACGTAGGACTTTAATCGTTGAACAAACGAACACATTAATAGCTGCTGCACCATTAGGATGTCCTGATCCAACATCGAGGTCGTAAACCCTATTGTCGATAGGGACTCTTAAATAGGATTGCGCTGTTATCCCTAGGGTAACTTGTTCCGTTGATCAATACTATTGGATCAATAAATGATTTTGTTGCTTTGACTAGTAGGTCTAAGCTAAAATCACTCGGAAGTTGTTTTGTGTTCCGAGGTCACCCCAACCTAAATTGTTAGTTTATGTAAGAAAATATGTTGTTCCTTATTGGTTTATAGTTTTTTCTTATAAACTAATTAATTAAAGCTCCATAGGGTCTTCTCGTCTTATTTGTGTATTCCCGCCTCTTCACGGGAAGGTCAATTTCATAGATTAAAAGTAAGAGACAGTAAAACCCTCGTGTGGCCATTCATACCAGTCCTTATTTAGAGAACAAGTGATTATGCTACCTTTGCACGGTCAGGATACCGCGGCCGTTGAACTGATGTCACTGGGCAGGCAGTGCCTCTAATACTGTGAATGCTAGAGGTGATGTTTTTGGTAAACAGGCGGGGTTTATGTTTGCCGAGTTCCTTTTACTTTTTTTAATCTTTCCCTTGTAGCATTCCTGTGTTGGACTAACAGTTTGTTATATAAGTATTTTATTTGTTAATTATATTATGGTCTGTTAACTATCAGCGATTTATTCGTTCTGATATACACATATGCAGGGAGAATAGACTTCTTATTACTCATATTAACAGTATTGCTTCTATATATAAATAGAATAATCCAGTATAAATTTAGGAGTTGAATAATTATTGTTGGTATTATGTTTTGATGGGGTTGTTGAGCTTGAACGCTTTCTTAATGGATGGCTGCTTTTAGGCCAACTATGGTACACTAAATAATTACTCTCTAATAAAGGTTGTTTCCTGTATCTAAAAGGCTGTACCCTTTTAGACTATCCTTTAAATTTACATTAAAATTGCGTGTTTTTTTGGTAAATTTAAATTAGAACTTAAATTCTGTTTCTGGATAACCAGCTATCACCGGGCTCGATAGGCTTATCACCTCTACCTATAAGTCTTCTCACTATTTTGCTACATAGATGAGTTTGCTCTGAGGGCTGCTCGTAGGTAGCTCGTCCGGTTTCGGGAATATTAACTTAAATTCTTTTTGCTAATTTAGTCTAGTTAAATCATTATGCAAAAGGTAGAAGGTGTAATCTTTGCTTTTTTGTACTTTGATTTATTCTTTCATTGTTCCCTTGCGGTACTTTCTCTATAGTGCCAAGTTAAATTTCTATCACCTATACTATTAAGGGTATTAAATGTTTTGTTTTATTTTTTTTATGTTTAGTTGTATTAGGATAATGATTGGACTAATGTTAGTTCAAAGTGGTCATTTTGATGTGAAATCTTCTAGGTGTAAACTAGATGCTTTAGTTTAAGCTACACTTTGAGTTATCCAAGCGCACTTTCCAGTACGCTTACCTTGTTACGACTTATCTCCTCTCATAAGCTTTATTTTATGTGTTATGTTATTGATATTATTAGCAGTATTTGAGGAGGGTGACGGGCGGTGTGTGCGTGCTTCATGGCCTTATTCAGTTAAGCTCTCTATTCTTAACTTACTACTAAATCCACCTTTAATCTCTGATTTCACAGAGATATTCGTAAATTATCCTATGGTAGGAAATGTAGCCCATTTCTTCCCAACTCATTAGCTACACCTTGACCTAACGTTTTTATGTGCAATGTTTGTGCTTACTATAATTCCTTTTTAGGGTTTGCTGAAGATGGCGGTATATAGGCTGAATTAAGCAAGGGTTGGTGAGGTTTATCGGGGTTTATCGATTATAGAACAGGCTCCTCTAGATGGATATAAAGCACCGCCAAGTCCTTTGAGTTTTAAGCTTTTGCTAGTAGTACTCTGGCGAATAATTTTGTTTGTTAAATTTTTTGGGTTTACGGCTAAGCATAGTGGGGTATCTAATCCCAGTTTGGGTCTTAGCTGTCGTGTATTCAGATATTTTAAAGTCACTTTCGTTGTTTATTTTATGATAGCTGGGGCTTTTTACAGCTTAGCTAGTATTTATCTTTATTTTGTTTATTTTCTTAAACACGCTTTACGCCGAGAATCTATTAGTTTGGGTTAATCGTATGACCGCGGTGGCTGGCACGAAATTTACCAACCCTATAATATTAGTATAACTTAGTCAAACTTTCGTTTATGGCTTAATTCTTATCACTGCTGTTTCCCGTGGGGGTGTGGTTAAGCAAGGCGTTATGAGCTACTTGTTAGTGTGCTTGATGCCTGCTCCTTTTTATCATAATTTTGATTTAGAGGGCATTCTCACTGGGGCGTGGATACTTGCATGTGTAAGTTTACTAACAACTAATAGAAAGGCTAGGACCAAACCTATGTGTTTATGGAGTTAATAAAACTCATCTAGGCATTTTCAGTGCCTTGCTTTATAGTTAAGCTACATTAACTTTTAATAGTGGGATGGAGTAATGTGCGTGGAAATCTCGTAGAATCTAGAGGGATAGCTGTCTAAGGAAAGCTGATTCATTAAAGTAATAGACTTCTATCAGGGGGTATCATTTTGAGTAGATGCAGTCAAGTTGAGCTTGTGATGTTATTATGTGTGGTCTTGTTTTTGGGGTTTGGCAAGATATTAATACATAGTACTAGGGTTCAACGGGGGGTAGGGGGGTTTGTTTAGGCTAGTTTGTGGGTTGATAGATAGTTGTGCGTATGCGTATGCGTATGCGTATGCGTATGCGTATGCGTATGCGTATGCGTATGCGTATGCGTATGCGTATGCGTATGCGTATGCGTATGCGTATGCGTATGCGTATGCGTATGCGTATGCGTATGCGTATGCGTATGCGTATGCGTATGCGTATGCGTATGCGTATGCGTATGCGTATGCGTATGCGTATGCGTATGCGTATGCGTATGCGTATGCGTATGCGTGCTGGTGTTGTGTTGGTGTTTATCTGATATGTCCTGGAACCATTAATTAAATAGCCCTTTAGTGGAATTTATATGTTAACTCCCATTCTTTTATGCACGTTTCCATTGCCTGTCCTGGACCATTAATTAGAAGTTCCATCTCGCTCATTATGCGGGTGGAGGGTGTACATTAATAGGCTCGCCAACAGGTTATGCGCCGGGTTAGGGCCTTTGACGGCCATAGCTGGATCGAGGCATCCCCAAAATTTAAAAAATACCAAGGGCATTTTATCTCAGTTATGCCGCGGCATGGGCTGATTAGGCCTGCTTCCATCGAGATGTCTTATTTAAGGGCAGTTGATGGGCGATAACGCATTTTTATGGCCCTGAGGTAAGAACCAGATGCCGTTTACGACCCAAGTTAGAAACCCCCAAGTTAAATGGGCCCGGGGCGAGAAGGGTGACACGTATTGGGCGGGTTGCTGGTTTCACGGAGGTTGGTAGGTTAAGAGACTACCTGGTACTCAGCTGGATATCCATATCCTCTGGCAAGGTTTATGATTATAATGGTCTATGTCCGATTAATAAATTGAATGTACTATGTACTGTCAATAATATTATGTACTTGCTTATATGCATGTGCTATATAGTTTCATGTATTATTATACATGTTATGTATTATGTACTGTCAATAATATTATGTACTTGCTTATATGCATGTGCTATATAGTTTCATGTATTATTATACATGTCATGTATTATGTACTGTCAATAATATTATGTACTTGCTTATATGCATGTGCTATATAGTTTCATGTATTATTATACATGTCATGTATTATGTACTGTCAATAATATTATGTACTTGCTTATATGCATGTACTATATAGTTTCATGTATTATTATACATGTTATGTATTATGTCCTGTTAATGGTTTATTGTACTTGCTTATATTAATGGGTTGGATAGTTTAATGTGTTGTTATACATATTATGTGTTATGTCCTATTAATGGTTTATTGTACTTGCTTGTTATTGATGGGTTGTATAGTTTAATGTGGTGTTATACATGGTATGCATGGGGCAATAAGTTTTTAAGTGTATTTGTTTTATATTTATTTGCAGTTTTATTTGTGTTTACGGTTTGTGCATTTAAGATAATATAAGATTAAATGATTATTTTAATACTGACAAGGTACATTGGATGTAGTCGATTATATGATAAGTGGTGGTTATGATCAAGGAATAGTTTAATTAGAATTTCAGCTTTGGGTGCTGATGGTGAGGTGTAATCTTCTTCCTTGAAGTCTTTGGGAGAATTATTCTTCTCCTTTTCCGGTTTACAAGACCGGGGTAATAAATATACTACAGAGACTCTTCATTTTAGTAGGTGATTTTCTATGAGGCTTGTTAGGGGTATTAGTACTAGAATAATGGAGAAGTATAGAATAGATGCTAGTTGGCCGATGATAATATATGGGTGTTCTACTGGTTGACCTCCAATTCATGTGAGGGTTAATAGATCTGCTACTAATAGTCAAAATAGGCATTGGCTGAGGGGTCGGAAGGTTATGCTTCGTTGTTTAGAGGTGTGGAGGATTGGGACAATTATGAGGATGAGGATAGATAGGACTAGGGCTAAAACTCCTCCTAGTTTATTTGGAATTGATCGTAAGATTGCATAGGCGAATAAGAAATACCATTCTGGCTTAATATGTGGAGGGGTATTAAGGGGGTTGGCTGGGGTGTAATTGTCGGGGTCTCCTAATAGATCAGGGGAGAATAGTACTAGTACAAGTAATGCTGCTAGTATTAGTAAGAATCCGAGAGTATCTTTGATTGTATAGTAGGGGTGGAATGGGATTATATCTGAGTTGGCTGGAATTCCTGTAGGATTATTTGATCCTGTTTCGTGAAGAAATAGGAGGTGTACTATTGCTATAGCTGCAATAATGAAAGGGAGTAAGAAGTGGAAAGCGAAAAATCGGGTTAGGGTGGCTTTATCTACTGAGAAACCCCCTCAGATTCATTCAACCAAGTCAGTTCCAATATAAGGGATTGCGGATAATAGGTTAGTGATGACTGTGGCTCCTCAGAAGGATATTTGTCCTCATGGTAATACATAGCCTATAAAAGCAGTGGCCATTACGGCAAATAGAAGAATAATTCCAACATTTCATGTTTCTGTGTAGGTGTAAGATCCGTAATAGAGTCCACGTCCTACGTGTAGGTAAAGGCAGATAAAGAATATTGAGGCTCCATTGGCGTGTAGGTAGCGTAGTAATCAGCCGTAGTTTACGTCTCGGCAAATATGTGTGACTGAGTTAAATGCAGTGGCGGTATCTGATGTATAGTGTATTGCTAGGAAAAGTCCTGTTAAGATTTGGACTGCAAGGCAGACTCCTAAGAGAGAGCCGAAGTTTCATCAAGAGGAAATATTTGATGGGGCTGGTAAATCAATAAATGCATCATTGATAATTTTAATTAGGGGGTGAGATTTTCGGATGTTGGTCATTATGGTTCTTATAGTTGAGTATACAACGATGATTTTTCATGTCATAGGCCATGGAGTTAAACCATGTAGGAATAATGATGACATATATTATGTTTATTTTAAGTGTATTTTTCGTGGTTGGTTTTGTGGGGTTTTCTTCAAAGCCTTCACCGATTTATGGGGGAGTTGGTTTGATTGTTAGTGGTGGGGTAGGTTGTGGTATTGTTATAAATTTTGATGGGTCTTTTTTAGGTTTGATAGTGTTTTTGATTTATTTAGGAGGAATACTTGTTGTTTTTGGTTATACTACTGCGATGGCTACTGAGCAGTATCCGGAGGTTTGAGTATCTAATAAGACAGTTTTAGGGTCTTTCTTGGTTGGGTTAGTTATGGAAATTTTACTTGTTATTAGTTTATTAAAGGATGAAAAATTAGAGATTATTTTTGAGTTTAATGGAATAGGGGATTGGGTAATTTATGATACTGGTGATTCTGGATTTTTTAGTAAAGAGGCTGTAGGAGTTGCTGCTTTATATAGTTATGGGACTTGGTTGGTGGCGATTACTGGGTGATCCTTGTTTATGGGGGTTGTTGTTATCATGGAAATTACTCGTGGAAATTAAAGATAGCAAGGCTGAGGGCTAGGGTAATTAAGAAAGATAGGAAATATAGTTTAATTAGTCCTTTTTGGCTTGAGATTAGGGTTGATATATTTGATTGTGAGTGGGAAATAAGTTTTGGTAGTAGATTTTCTAGTCAGATTAGGTCTAGTAATAAGGAGGCATATTTTTGACTTGCTAATAGATTTATAAAAGGTTGAATTCGGTGAATAATTATGGGGAAGTAGCCCAGGGAGTTGGAGAATTTGAATAAGGATGTAGGAGGATTATGTTTTAGATTGTAGGTGGCTATATTGAGTTCTAGGGCTATAATAAATCCTATAATTGTGACGAATAAGGCTGTTAATTTTAGGTAAGTGGGTATAGTTATTTGTGGAAGGGAAGTGGGGTTAATATTATTAGTTAGCAGGAATCCTGCGAAAATACTTCCGATTAGGAGTCGTTTAATTGAGTTAATAAGTATAGGGTTGTTTTCATTAATTAGAATAAGGGTAGGAAAGCGTGGTTGACCTAGTAAGACAAAGAAGATGATGCGGGTGCTGTAGACAGCAGTTAAGGATGTGGCTACGAGAGTAATTAATAGGGCTCAGGCGTTGGTATACGACGTATTGGCGGTTTCGATGATTAAGTCTTTGGAGTAGAATCCCGTTAAGAATGGTATTCCTGTTAAGGCTAAACTTCCAATAATTAGGGCGGTAGTGGTGAATGGTAGTGTTTTGAAGAGGCCTCCTATTTTTCGAATGTCCTGTTCATCGCCTAGGCTGTGGATAATAGATCCGGAGCATATAAATAGTATGGCTTTAAAGAATGCATGGGTGCAGATATGTAAGAAGGCTAGATGTGGTTGGTTAATTCCGATTGTAACTATTATTAGGCCTAATTGGCTTGAGGTTGAAAAGGCTACAATCTTTTTAATATCGTTTTGGGTTAGAGCGCAGATTGCTGTAAATAGTGTTGTAATTGCCCCTAAGCATAGAATTAGGGTTTGAATTAATAGGTTATTTTCTGTTAGGGGGTAAAATCGGATTAATAGGAAGACTCCTGCTACGACTATTGTGCTTGAATGAAGTAGTGCTGAGACGGGTGTTGGGCCTTCTATGGCTGAAGGAAGTCATGGGTGTAGACCGAATTGGGCTGATTTTCCTGTAGCAGCTAGGAGCAGACCTATTAGTGGAAAGTTGGTATTTTCTGAATTTAGTACAAAGATTTGTTGTAATTCTCAAGAATTATTATGCATTAGGAACCATGCTATAGCTAGGATAAATCCGATATCTCCGATGCGGTTGTAAAGGATTGCTTGTAATGCTGCAGTGTTAGCGTCTGCACGGCCATATCATCATCCGATGAGTAGAAAAGATATAATGCCTACGCCTTCTCAGCCAATGAATAGTTGGAACAAGTTGTTGGCGGTAACTAAGATAAGTATTGTGATTAAAAATATTAATAGATATTTGAAGAAGCGGTCGATGTTAGGATCTGAGTGTATATATCATATTGAGAATTCTATAATTGATCATGTAACGAATAGTGCTACTGGTATAAATATAAGGGAGAAGTAGTCTAGTTTGAAGCTTATTGATAGTTCTATAGTTTGGATTGTTATTCAATGTCAGTTAGAGACTATTGCTTCTTGGCCAGAATAAATGAATATGAGGGCTGGGATTAGGCTGAAGATGAAGGAGTAGGAGGTTATGGTTTTTACATAGTTAGGGTATGAAATATGTTTTTGTGTGTTAGGAATTGTTATTATAATTGGCAAAATTAATATTGTTAGTGATAGAATTATTGAAATAGAGAATAGGTTTATTACTTTTATTTGGAGTTGCACCAATTCTTTGATTCCTAAGACCAACGGATAACTTCTATCCTTTAAAAGTTAAAAAAGCCGTACTGTTAGATACGGAAGCAATGAGTTAGCAGTTCTTGCAGTCTTTTTCGGTAAATAAGAGGTTTAAGTCTCTATCGTTAGATTCACAATCTAATGTTTTTGTTAAACTATATTTACAGTATGTAATACCCAAAATGATTTTTGGGTTAATTGATAATAGTAATAGGGGCATTAGGTGGAGTGCTATTAGTGTATTTTCTCGTGTATAAGAGGGTTTGATGTTGTTGATATGGTGTGTGTGTTTTCCTCGCTGAGTTATAATTAGTATATATAGTGAATATAGAGCTGTAATAATGATGTTTAGTCCTATTAGAATAATAGAGAAATTCGATCAAGAAAATGTTGATAAAACTACGAATAGTTCTCCGATTAAGTTGATGGATGGTGGCAGTGCTAGATTAGCGAGGCTTGCAATGAGTCATCAAGCGGCTATTAATGGGAGGATAGTTTGTAAGCCCCGGGCCAGGATTAATGTTCGACTGTGAATTCGTTCATAATTCGAATTGGCTAGGCAAAATAATAGGGATGAGGTGAGCCCATGTGCAATTATTAATGCTGTGGCTCCTATATAACTTCAAGGAGTTTGGATAAGAATGGCTACGATGACTAGTGCTATGTGGCTGACTGATGAATATGCGATGAGAGATTTAAGATCTGTTTGGCGTAAGCAGATTGAGCTAGTTATAATTATTCCTCATAAAGATAATATTAGGAAGGGGTAGGCTATTATGGTGGTTAGTGGATTTAATAAAATGGTAATACGTATTATGCCATATCCTCCTAGCTTTAGTAGTACGGCTGCTAGTACTATTGAGCCTGCGATTGGGGCTTCAACATGGGCTTTGGGCAATCATAGGTGGAGGCCATATAATGGTATTTTAACTATAAAAGCTAGGATGCATGCCAATCATAGTAGGGAGTTGGCTCAGTTATCTGTTAGTGGTTTGATTCAGTATTGTACGAGCAGAAAATTTAGGGAGCCTATATTGTTTTGAATATATGTAAGGGCTACTAGTAATGGTAATGATCCAACGAGTGTATAGAATAAGAAATAAATTCCCGCGTTGAGACGTTCTGTTTGGCCACCTCATCGGGTGATGATAATTAGTGTGGGAACAAGAGTGGCTTCAAATAGGATATAGAAGAAAATTAGCTCTGTTGCTGAGAATGTCATAATTAAGAATACTTGTAGTAGCATAAGTATAGTGATATATAATTTTTTGCGTGTTAGGGATTCTTTAGTGAGGTGAAATTGGCTAGCAATAATTATTAATGGTAGGAGTCATATTGTTAATATTAATAGAGGTGTAGATAAAGCATCTGAGAAGAATATTATAGAGGAATTAAGGCTGTTGTCGCTGAATTGATTTAAAAGAGGGAGGCATATAAGGCTAATCGCTAGGCTGTATGTGGTAGAATTAATTCAGATCATGTTACTTTTTGAAAGTCATGTTAGGGGAATAAGTATTATTGTTGGGATAATAATTTTTAGCATTGGAGTAGGTTTAGATTTTGTACGTAGTCGACTCCATAGGTGTTTGATACTATTACTAGTAGAGATAAGCCTAGGGCAGCTTCGCAAGCTGCGAATACTAACAGGATAATTGGAATTATGCTGGCTAGGGTTATATGGGTTGTGAGAATTATTATAGATATGAGGACGAATAGGGATAATATCATACCTTCAAGACATAGAAGGGAGGATATTATATGAGATCGGTATATAAGTAACCCTATTAGAGAGATAGTAAATGCTAGTAGGATGTTGACGTAGGTTATAGACATTTGGTAGTTATGAATATTATCATGATCTAGTGAGTCGAAATCACTTGTTTTATTTAAACTAACTACCATTATTCGGATCATTCTAATCCTTTTTGGGTTCATTCGTAAGTTAGGCTGATAATTAGTAGTAGAATAAGTACTAAGGCTATAATGAGTATTGTTTTTAGGTGATCAGTTTGGGAGGCTCATGGGAGAGGCAGAAGGAGAGCAATTTCTAGGTCGAAGAGTAGAAATGTGATGGCGACTAGGAAGAATTTTATTGAGAAAGGGAGGCGTGCTGATCCTATAGGGTCAAATCCGCATTCGTAGGGACTTGCTTTTTCGTTATATACATTAGTTTGTGGCAATCAGAATGCGATTAAAACGAGAAGAGATGCTAGGAGAGTGTTAATAAGTAATGTGATTGCTATGTTAATTATTCTTTTTCGGGGTTTTACCGAAGCTAACTGATTGGAAGTCAGTTGTACTAATTAATACTAAAAGAATATGAGCCTCATCAATAGATAGATACGTAGAGGAAGAGTCATACTACGTCTACGAAATGTCAGTATCAAGCGGCTGCTTCGAAGCCGAAGTGGTGATTAGATGTAAAATGAAATTTTAGTTGTCGTAGAAGACATACAATTAGGAAAGTAGACCCAATAATTACGTGTAGGCCGTGGAATCCTGTGGCTATGAAAAAAGTTGAACCATAGACACCATCAGAGATGGTAAAGGATGTTTCATAATATTCGGAAGCTTGGAGAAGTGTAAAGTATAGTCCTAAACAGATTGTAATAAATAGGGCCTGGATTATATGTTTTCGATTTCCCTCTATTAAGCTATGGTGGGCTCATGTAATGGAGACTCCAGAGGCTAGAAGTACAGATGTATTTAGAAGGGGTACTTCTAGTGGGTTTAGTGTGTTAATGCCTGCTGGGGGTCAATAACCTCCAAGTTCTGGAGTGGGAGCTAGGCTTGAGTGGTAGAAGGCTCAGAAGAAGCCTGAGAAGAATAGTACTTCTGATAAGATAAATAAGATTATTCCGTATCGAAGTCCTTTTTGGACGATTGGTGTGTGGTGACCTTGGAATGTGCTTTCTCGGATGATATCTCGTCATCATTGATATATAGTTAGGGTATTGGTAAGTAGTCCGATGGAAAGTAATAGGGAGGAGTTAAAGTGGAATCATATAACTAATCCTGATGTTATTAGTAGGGCTGATAGAGCTCCTGTTAGTGGTCAAGGACTGGGGTTTACTATGTGGTAGGCGTGTGTTTGGTGGGTCATTAGGCATTATCATGTAGGTATAGGCTGACTAGTAAGGTGAATACATAAGCTTGGATGAGGGCAACTGCGAACTCTAGAATAGTTAGTAATACAAGGATAATAAATGTAATTAGAGCTGTAGTTATGCTAATACTTATTAGGGCAAGGGTAGCTCCTCCGATTAGGTGAATGAGTAGGTGACCCGCAGTAATGTTAGCTGTTAATCGTACTGCTAGGGCTATTGGTTGAATAAATAAGCTAATTGTCTCAATGATTACTAATATAGGAATTAAAGGCAATGGTGTTCCTTGAGGAAGGAAATGTGCTAGTGATGCTTTTGTTTTATGTCGGAAGCCTAGAATTACAGTTCCTGCTCATAAAGGGATGGCTATTCCTAGGTTTATTGAGAGTTGTGTGGTTGGAGTGAATGAGTGTGGGAGTAGGCCTAGAAGGTTTGTTGAACCAATAAATATAATTAATGATATTAGTATAAGGGTTCATGTTTGGCCTTTTTTGTTATGAATAGTTATTATTTGTTTTGATGTTAAGTGAATAAGTCATTGTTGGATAGCGATAACACGATTGTTGATTAGGCGTGTAGTTGATGGAAATAGAATTGTTGGGAATATAATAATTAAGATGACAATAGGGAGACCTATTATCGTAGGGGTAATGAATGAGGCAAACAAATTTTCGTTCATTTAGTGTTTCAGGGAGTTGAGTGTTTTAGTGATTTTACAGATATTGGCTCAGGATTTGCATGATATAGGTGTTTTGAAATTTTTAATTGCATAATAATGAAAAGTGTTAGAATTATTGATAGGATTGTAATGAATCATGTTGATGTGTCGAGCTGAGGCATGTCATTAAGAGGAGATTTATACTCCCAATCTCTAACTTAAAAGGTTAGCGCTATTTAGCTTCTTAATGATTTTAAAGTATTGATGAGGATCATTTTTCAAAAGTTTTTAATGGGACTATTTCAAGTACAATTGGTATAAAACTATGGTTGGATCCACAGATTTCAGAGCACTGCCCATAATAAAGTCCTGGTCGTGTAGATAAGAGGGTTGTTTGATTTAGACGTCCTGGAATTGCATCTGTTTTTAATCCAAGTGAAGGTACAGCTCATGAGTGAAGTACATCTTCGGATGAGATTAGTATTCGAATTGTTATTTCTATAGGTAGTACTACTCGATTATCTACTTCCAATAGGCGTATTTCTCCAGGCTTTAGGTCGGAGGTAGGAATTATGTATGAATCAAAGTTGAGATCTTCATAGTCTGTATATTCATAGCTTCAGTATCATTGATGTCCTATTGTTTTGATAGTCATAGTAGGGTTATTGATTTCATCTATTATATAAAGAATACGTAGTGAAGGTAGTGCAATCATGATTAAAATAATAGCTGGTAAAATTGTTCAAATTGTCTCTACTTCTTGCGCGTCTATAGTACTGGTGTGGGTTAAACGAGTAGTTAATATTAGTGAAATGATATATAGCACTAATGAGCTAATAAGGAATACGATTATTAAGGTATGGTCATGGAAGTGGAGGAGTTCTTCTATGATAGGGGATGTGGCGTCTTGAAAGCCTAGCTGGAAAGGATAAGCCATAGAGATATATAGGGTTTTCACCTATAACTTAACTTTGACAAAGTTATGTAAATTTTACTAATATCTCATTTGTAGAGAAAGACATAATGGTTATGATGTTGGCTTGAAACCAATTTAAGGGGGTTCGATTCCTTCCTTTCTTATTTGGGGTTTACGTATGTAGGTTCTTCGAATGTGTGATAAGGTGGAGGACATCCGTGTAATCATTCTAGATTTGTTGTTGGTAATTCTACTACGAGTACTTCTCGTTTTGATGCGAAAGCTTCTCAAACTATAAATACTATAAGTATGACGGCAGTTAGTGAAATGAATGAGCCTATAGATGAAACGGTGTTTCAGGTTGTGTAGGCATCTGGGTAATCAGAATAACGTCGAGGCATGCCAGATAGACCTAGGAAGTGTTGTGGGAAGAAAGTTATATTAACTCCTACAAATATAATTAGGAAATGAATTTTAGCTCAGGTTGTGCTAAGTGTGTAGCCAGAGAATAGTGGGAATCAGTGTACAAATCCACCTATAATAGCAAATACTGCTCCTATAGAAAGGACATAGTGAAAGTGGGCTACTACGTAGTAAGTATCATGTAATACGATATCTAGAGATGAGTTAGCGAGAACAATGCCAGTCAGCCCACCTACTGTAAAAAGGAAAATGAAACCTAGGGCTCATAGTATAGCCGGAGATCATTTAATATTACCTCCATGAAGAGTTGCTAATCAGCTAAATACTTTGACTCCGGTAGGGATAGCAATAATTATAGTGGCGGATGTAAAGTAAGCTCGTGTATCTACGTCTATGCCTACTGTGAATATATGGTGAGCTCAGACAATAAATCCTAGGAATCCAATAGACATTATAGCTCATACCATTCCCATATATCCGAAAGGTTCTTTTTTTCCTGAATAGTAAGTTACAATATGTGAAATGATCCCGAAGCCAGGTAAAATTAAAATGTATACTTCGGGGTGGCCAAAGAATCAGAATAAGTGTTGATATAAGATAGGGTCTCCTCCTCCGGCAGGGTCAAAGAAAGTGGTATTTAGGTTTCGGTCTGTTAATAATATTGTAATTCCTGCTGCAAGCACTGGTAGAGATAGTAGGAGTAATACGGCTGTAATTAGGACTGACCAAACGAATAGGGGAGTCTGATATTGGGAAAGAGCGGGTGGTTTTATGTTAATAATAGTTGTGATAAAATTAATAGCGCCTAAAATTGATGAAACACCGGCTAAATGTAAAGAGAAGATAGTTAGATCAACGGAGGCTCCGGCGTGGGCTAAATTTCCGGCTAAGGGAGGATAAACTGTTCAACCAGTTCCAGCCCCAGCTTCTACTATTGAAGAGGCTAATAGTAATAGAAATGATGGAGGCAGCAGTCAGAAGCTTATATTGTTTATTCGTGGGAAAGCTATGTCTGGAGCACCAATTATTAGAGGGACTAATCAGTTTCCAAATCCTCCAATTATAATAGGCATTACTATAAAGAAAATTATTACAAAGGCATGGGCAGTAACGATTACGTTGTAGATTTGATCATCTCCTAAGAGAGCTCCTGGCTGACCTAATTCAGCTCGGATAAGAAGACTTAGAGCAGTTCCTACTATCCCTGCTCAAGCACCAAATAAAAGGTATAAGGTGCCGATGTCTTTGTGGTTTGTTGAGAATAATCAACGGTTTATGAACATAGGTAAGGTGGCTGATAAAGCATTAGACTGTAAATCTGAAGATAGAGGTTTGAGCCCTCTTCTTGCCAAGCTCTGTAGTGTATAACACATTGAATTGCAAATTCAAAGAAGCAGCTTCAATCCTGCCGGGGCTTCTCCCGCCTTTTTTCTTTCGCGGCGGGAGAAGTAGATTGAAGCCAGTTGATTAGGGTATTTAGCTGTTAACTAAAGTTTCGTGGGTTTGAAGCCCATCAATCTAGTAAGGGCTTAGCTTAATAAAAGTAATTGATTTGCATTCAGTTGATGTAAGATAGAGTCTTGCAGTCCTTAATTTCAAGAGTTAAACGTTAGTTGTTTACTTAGAGCTTTGAAGGCTCTTGGTCTTTCTTAACCTAAACTCTTAATACAAAATTATTATTATTGGTGTCAGGGGTAGTGTAAGTGTTGATATTACGATTATTGGTGTGAGTAGATTTAGGCGTTTTGGGTTTTCGAACTGTCATTTGATTTTTATATTATTGGTAGTGGGAAATATTGTGAGTGATGTAGCGTATGTTAATCGTATGTAGAAAAATAGATTTAATAGTGCTGTGATTGCTATAATTGTAGGTAGAATAATGTTGCTGTTTTTTGTTATTTCTTGAATGATTATTCATTTGGGCATAAATCCAGTCAGTGGTGGGAGTCCTCCTAGGGATAATAGGGTGACTAGTGTGATTGTGGTAATTAATGGTGTTTTATTTCATATGTGTGATAGGGATAGTGTTGTTGTAGTTGAGTTGGCTATAAATAGTATGAATATAGTTGATGTTATCAAAATGTAAATTACTAGATTTAGTAGTGTTATTGTGGGATTATAGATTAAGATAGCGGTTATTCATCCTATGTGGGCAATTGATGAATAGGCTATAATTTTGCGTAGTTGGGTTTGATTTAGTCCTCCTCATCCTCCGATTGCGATGGATAGTAGTGATATTGTTAGTAATATATTTAGGTTAATTGTTGGTGAAATTGTGTATAGGACTGTTAAAGGGGCTAATTTTTGTCATGTTAATAGGATTAGGCCAGAGGATAGTGGAATACCTTGGGTGACTTCTGGGACTCAAAAGTGGAATGGAGCGAGTCCTAGTTTTATGGTTAATGCTAGTGTTATAATGATAGATGCTGTTGGGTTGAATGGTTTTATGACGGTTCACTGGCCTGAGTATATCAAGTTGATAACAACTGCTAGTATTAATAGTATTGAAGCAGTAGCTTGTGTGAAGAAATATTTAGTGGCGGCTTCTGTGGATCGTGGATTGTGTTGTTTTATTAGAATTGGGATAATAGCTAATATATTTATTTCGAATCCGATTCAAATTATAAGTCAGTGTGAGCTTGTTATGACAATGAGGGTGCCTAGGATGATGGTTGCTATAATGATAGATATAATTAGAGGGTTTATTAGTACGGGAAGGATATAAACCAACATTTTCGGGGTATGGGCCCGATAGCTTAATTAGCTGACCTTACTAGAATATAGTGTAAAATGGTAGCACGAAGATTTTTGAATTCTTAGGAGTAGGTTCAATTCCTATAATTCTAGAAATAAGGAGGCTTAAACTCCTATTATTTACTCTATCAAAGTAACTCTTTTGTCAGACATATTTCTTATGTTTGTGGGGGGATGCCCGCTATAATAATAGGTATTGAGACATGTCATATGCATAAAGCTAGTGTAAGTGGTAAGAAGTTTTTTCATAGGAGATGTATTAATTGGTCGTAGCGGAATCGTGGGTAGGATGCTCGTACTCATAGGAAAGTGGTTGTTAGGAGTAGTGTTTTGATTGTAAAGTTGATTGTGTATAGTTCTGGTAATATAGGGTTGTGGTAAGCTCCTAGAAATAGGGTTGTTGTTAGGACATTTATTATAATAATGTTGGCATATTCTGCAAGGAAAAATAATGCAAAAGGACCTCCAGCATATTCTACATTGAAGCCGGAGACTAGTTCTGATTCTCCTTCTGTTAAGTCAAAAGGAGCGCGGTTGGTCTCAGCTAGTGTTGAGATAAATCATATTATGGCTAGGGGTCATGAGGGGAAGATTAATCACATATATTCTTGAGTTACGATGAGTGTAGATAGTGTGAAGGAACCGCTTATAAGTAGAACTGATAGTAGAATAATAGCTAGTGTTACTTCATATGAAATTGTCTGTGCTACTGCTCGAAGGGCTCCAATTAGTGCATATTTTGAATTTGAGGCTCATCCTGATCATAGGATGGCATATACAGCTAGGCTTGATATGGCTAATATAAATAGGATACCTAGGTTTATGTTGATTAGGGGGTATGGTATAGGAAGGGGGATTCATATTGTTAGTGCTAGTGTGAGGGCTAGGATGGGTGCTATGATGAATATTGTTGTGGAGGATGTTAGGGGTTGTAGGGGTTCTTTAGTAAAGAGTTTAACTGCGTCGGCAATTGGTTGAAGGAGTCCATGGGGACCTACAATGTTAGGGCCTTTGCGGAGTTGTATATAACCTAGAATTTTTCGTTCGATAAGGGTTAAGAATGCTACAGCTAATAAGATAGGGACAATTATTGATAATAAATTGAGTAAGAACATAATGTTAGAGAGAGGAATTGAACCTCTGGTTCTAAAAGCTTAAATTTTATGCAATTACCGGTCTCTGCCACTCTAACAAACCCTGTTCTTGGGTTGAATTGTTATATGATTTTAGATTAAGATAATATCATCTATTAATCAATTAAGGCGCTTTTTTGAA
Source organism: Tadarida brasiliensis (assembly GCA_030848825.1). Taxonomy (NCBI): domain Eukaryota; kingdom Metazoa; phylum Chordata; class Mammalia; order Chiroptera; family Molossidae; genus Tadarida; species Tadarida brasiliensis. The sequence continues at coordinate 1,886 of JAUMIU010000120.1, read as the reverse complement.
GTAGGCCTTATTTCTCTTGTCCTTTCGTACTGGGAGAAATATATAATAGATAGAAACCGACCTGGATTACTCCGGTCTGAACTCAGATCACGTAGGACTTTAATCGTTGAACAAACGAACCCTTAATAGCTGCTGCACCAATAGGATGTCCTGATCCAACATCGAGGTCGTAAACCCTATTGTCGATAGGGACTCTTAAATAGGATTGCGCTGTTATCCCTAGGGTAACTTGTTCCGTTGATCAATACTATTGGATCAATAAATGATTTTGTTGCTTTGACTAGTAGGTCTAAGCTAAAATCACTCGGAAGTTGTTTTGTGTTCCGAGGTCACCCCAACCTAAATTGTTAGTTTATGTAAGAAAATATGTTGTTCCTTATTGGTTTATAGTTTTTTCTTATAAACTAATTAATTAAAGCTCCATAGGGTCTTCTCGTCTTATTTGTGTATTCCCGCCTCTTCACGGGAAGGTCAATTTCATAGATTAAAAGTAAGAGACAGTAAAACCCTCGTGGGGCCATTCATACCAGTCCTTATTTAGAGAACAAGTGATTATGCTACCTTTGCACGGTCAGGATACCGCGGCCGTTAAACTGATGTCACTGGGCAGGCAGTGCCTCTAATACTGTGAATGCTAGAGGTGATGTTTTTGGTAAACAGGCGGGGTTTATGTTTGCCGAGTTCCTTTTACTTTTTTTAATCTTTCCCTTGTAGCATTCCTGTGTTGGACTAACAGTTTGTTATATAAGTATTTTATTTGTTAATTATATTATGGTCTGTTAACTATCAGCGATTTATTCGTTCTGATATACACATATGCAGGGAGAATAGACTTCTTATTACTCATATTAACAGTATTGCTTCTATATATAAATAGAATAATCCAGTATAAATTTAGGAGTTGAATAATTATTGTTGGTATTATGTTTTGATGGGGTTGTTGAGCTTGAACGCTTTCTTAATTGATGGCTGCTTTTAGGCCAACTATGGTCGTTTTAATTATTACTCTCTAATAAAGGTTGTTTCCTGTATCTAAAAGGCTGTACCCTTTTAGACTATCCTTTAAATTTACATTAAAATTGCGTGTTTTTTTGGTAAATTTAAATTAGAACTTAAATTCTGTTTCTGGATAACCAGCTATCACCGGGCTCGATAGGCTTATCACCTCTACCTATAAGTCTTCTCACTATTTTGCTACATAGATGAGTTTGCTCTGAGGGCTGCTCGTAGGTAGCTCGTCCGGTTTCGGGAATATTAACTTAAATTCTTTTTGCTAATTTAGTCTAGTTAAATCATTATGCAAAAGGTAGAAGGTGTAATCTTTGCTTTTTTGTACTTTGATTTATTCTTTCATTGTTCCCTTGCGGTACTTTCTCTATAGTGCCAAGTTAAATTTCTATCACCTATACTATTAAGGGTATTAAATGTTTTGTTTTATTTTTTTTATGTTTAGTTGTATTAGGATAATGATTGGACTAATGTTAGTTCAAAGTGGTCATTTTGATGTGAAATCTTCTAGGTGTAAACTAGATGCTTTAGTTTAAGCTACACTTTGAGTTATCCAAGCGCACTTTCCAGTACGCTTACCTTGTTACGACTTATCTCCTCTCATAAGCTTTATTTTATGTGTTATGTTATTGATATTATTAGCAGTATTTGAGGAGGGTGACGGGCGGTGTGTGCGTGCTTCATGGCCTTATTCAGTTAAGCTCTCTATTCTTAACTTACTACTAAATCCACCTTTAATCTCTGATTTCACAGAGATATTCGTAAATTATCCTATGGTAGGAAATGTAGCCCATTTCTTCCCAACTCATTAGCTACACCTTGACCTAACGTTTTTATGTGCAATGTTTGTGCTTACTATAATTCCTTTTTAGGGTTTG
>JAUMIU010000119.1:0-29115 GCA_030848825.1 Tadarida brasiliensis | reverse complement strand
CGTTGCTCTCTCAGGCAAAGCATCCGGGGCGGCAAGACGCTTGTCATTGAGAACAGACTAACCGAAGTCTCCGCAGTAGATTCCAGTAAAAATGAAAAAGAAAGGAAAGAAAAGAAAAGAGAAGAGAAGAGAAGAGGGGGGAGAAGGAGAAGTAAGACATGCAAAGATTCATCCGTCCGTGGCCGTCCCGTGAGGACTCGCCCGGGTTCGGACTCAGGACCCAGGGCGCGACCCTTGCTGTGGGGCGCTGGGGAGCTAGGCCCGGCCTTCGCGTCCCCGCCTGCCGCGGACCTCGGGGTCCTTTTTGGTCTCCGAATCGCCCGCCCAGGCCTCCGTGCCGGCCGACTCCAGAAAAAGACACAATTTTCCACACCCAATCCGCGGCCGCGCTGGGAGCTCCGAGGCGGACGCCCCGCCGCAGGCCCTCCTATTCGAGTGGAGCCGGGACGACACCGGTCCTCCGAAAAGGCGGCAGGGCGCCCGCTCTCGCCCGGCGGTGCCGGCCGCCTCCTCTCCGATCCCGCCGGGGCTCCCGGGGCTCCTGGGCCCCGGGCTGGGAAGGGGACGGAGGTCGGGGACTGGGGTGGGCGGTGCTGGCAGATCGCGGGCCTGGGGCCGGCGTCCACTTTCCCAGGGGGGACGCGGGCCACATCCTCCTCCCTCCTGCCTCTTCCAGGTCGACCAGCAGGACCGCAGCCGTTGCCTGGGACCCATGGCAACAAAGGGCGGGTTCCGCGCGGCCGGCGTCATCAATGGGGGCCGGGACGCCGGTTGCCCGGGTGACGCAATAGAACAGTTGCCGGGCACCGGACTTGGCCGCGCGAATGGCGAGCAGCAAGGTCCAACAGTTGACCGGATCTCTAAAAGGCCCCTGGGAGTGTGGGGTTGGGAGGAAAACAGAGAGGGCGCGAGTGAGTGTGCGTGTGTGTGTGTGTGTGTGTGTGTGTGTGTGTGTGTTCTGTGTGTGTGTGTGGACGTGTACAACAGGGTCCACATACACAAAGGAAACCTGGCAGCCTCAGGGGAGGCCAGTGTGGAGGCCCCACACACTCTGAGACGTACGCTGACCTCAAAGGATGGTCCGAAGTATAAATATGTTCCCTGAAAACACTTTACGGTGGGTGGGTGCTGATGTACCAGGCCCGCACCTTCCCGTGGAAAGCGGTGGGTGGAGGGAGGACTGGTGTGTCCCGACCATCCCGTCCGCATCCATCCATCCATCCATCCATCCATCCATCCATCCATCCACCCACCCATCCATCCATCATTCCACCCATCCATTCATTGGGGGGGGGGGAGGGCGAAACCTAAAGATGAGTGAGCAATATCGTCAGCTGGAGCACAGTGTTTCGGTAAGAGTGTGCTTGCTGTTCCCGTGAAAAAGGGTTACTGGGTCCAATCATCCCCTACCAGGCCTCCCTGGGCCCTCCTCACTGCTCGCCAGCGTTTGGCCTAGGGAATGTAAGACGCCCAGGGGGACTGTTTAACATCTCCTTGGTCGCCCTGGACTCGCACCCCTAAACTACCCCAGCACAACCCCCTGGCCCCCTCGCTGATTGTCAAAGGGTTGAAGGTAGTTTCTCTGTTTGGCGCGTGGAGGGGACTCTTTCAGACCCAGAACGCTCATCCTCCCTTCCTGCCACTTGGATTCGGTGGCCTAAGTTTGGGGCAGTTGTAGAAGCCCCAGGCGCAGTCCAAGGCTTTCTGCCTTTGAATGCAGCCATTGAGTGAGGTCCTTTGCAATCCATCTCCCTGAACTTCCTAACCTCATCCGCACACCCCTCCCACCCCAGCACTCTCGCTAAGGCCCAGGCCCCAAGCCTGTCCGTTTGGGGAATGGAAGGCTAGCGTTTTCACCCTAACTTGTGCACCAGGCTCATGGGCCTCAGGAAAAACACGCAGTGGGTAAAGCTGCGTTGCTCTCTCAGGCAAAGCATCCGGGGCGGCAAGACGCTTGTCATTGAGAACAGACTAACCGAAGTCTCCGCAGTAGATTCCAGTAAAAATGAAAAAGAAAGGAAAGAAAAGAAAAGAGAAGAGAAGAGAAGAGGGGGGAGAAGGAGAAGTAAGACATGCAAAGATTCATCCGTCCGTGGCCGTCCCGTGAGGACTCGCCCGGGTTCGGACTCAGGACCCAGGGCGCGACCCTTGCTGTGGGGCGCTGGGGAGCTAGGCCCGGCCTTCGCGTCCCCGCCTGCCGCGGACCTCGGGGTCCTTTTTGGTCTCCGAATCGCCCGCCCAGGCCTCCGTGCCGGCCGACTCCAGAAAAAGACACAATTTTCCACACCCAATCCGCGGCCGCGCTGGGAGCTCCGAGGCGGACGCCCCGCCGCAGGCCCTCCTATTCGAGTGGAGCCGGGACGACACCGGTCCTCCGAAAAGGCGGCAGGGCGCCCGCTCTCGCCCGGCGGTGCCGGCCGCCTCCTCTCCGATCCCGCCGGGGCTCCCGGGGCTCCTGGGCCCCGGGCTGGGAAGGGGACGGAGGTCGGGGACTGGGGTGGGCGGTGCTGGCAGATCGCGGGCCTGGGGCCGGCGTCCACTTTCCCAGGGGGGACGCGGGCCACATCCTCCTCCCTCCTGCCTCTTCCAGGTCGACCAGCAGGACCGCAGCCGTTGCCTGGGACCCATGGCAACAAAGGGCGGGTTCCGCGCGGCCGGCGTCATCAATGGGGGCCGGGACGCCGGTTGCCCGGGTGACGCAATAGAACAGTTGCCGGGCACCGGACTTGGCCGCGCGAATGGCGAGCAGCAAGGTCCAACAGTTGACCGGATCTCTAAAAGGCCCCTGGGAGTGTGGGGTTGGGAGGAAAACAGAGAGGGCGCGAGTGAGTGTGCGTGTGTGTGTGTGTGTGTGTGTGTGTGTGTGTTCTGTGTGTGTGTGTGGACGTGTACAACAGGGTCCACATACACAAAGGAAACCTGGCAGCCTCAGGGGAGGCCAGTGTGGAGGCCCCACACACTCTGAGACGTACGCTGACCTCAAAGGATGGTCCGAAGTATAAATATGTTCCCTGAAAACACTTTACGGTGGGTGGGTGCTGATGTACCAGGCCCGCACCTTCCCGTGGAAAGCGGTGGGTGGAGGGAGGACTGGTGTGTCCCGACCATCCCGTCCGCATCCATCCATCCATCCATCCATCCATCCATCCATCCATCCACCCACCCATCCATCCATCATTCCACCCATCCATTCATTGGGGGGGGGGAGGGCGAAACCTAAAGATGAGTGAGCAATATCGTCAGCTGGAGCACAGTGTTTCGGTAAGAGTGTGCTTGCTGTTCCCGTGAAAAAGGGTTACTGGGTCCAATCATCCCCTACCAGGCCTCCCTGGGCCCTCCTCACTGCTCGCCAGCGTTTGGCCTAGGGAATGTAAGACGCCCAGGGGGACTGTTTAACATCTCCTTGGTCGCCCTGGACTCGCACCCCTAAACTACCCCAGCACAACCCCCTGGCCCCCTCGCTGATTGTCAAAGGGTTGAAGGTAGTTTCTCTGTTTGGCGCGTGGAGGGGACTCTTTCAGACCCAGAACGCTCATCCTCCCTTCCTGCCACTTGGATTCGGTGGCCTAAGTTTGGGGCAGTTGTAGAAGCCCCAGGCGCAGTCCAAGGCTTTCTGCCTTTGAATGCAGCCATTGAGTGAGGTCCTTTGCAATCCATCTCCCTGAACTTCCTAACCTCATCCGCACACCCCTCCCACCCCAGCACTCTCGCTAAGGCCCAGGCCCCAAGCCTGTCCGTTTGGGGAATGGAAGGCTAGCGTTTTCACCCTAACTTGTGCACCAGGCTCATGGGCCTCAGGAAAAACACGCAGTGGGTAAAGCTGCGTTGCTCTCTCAGGCAAAGCATCCGGGGCGGCAAGACGCTTGTCATTGAGAACAGACTAACCGAAGTCTCCGCAGTAGATTCCAGTAAAAATGAAAAAGAAAGGAAAGAAAAGAAAAGAGAAGAGAAGAGAAGAGGGGGGAGAAGGAGAAGTAAGACATGCAAAGATTCATCCGTCCGTGGCCGTCCCGTGAGGACTCGCCCGGGTTCGGACTCAGGACCCAGGGCGCGACCCTTGCTGTGGGGCGCTGGGGAGCTAGGCCCGGCCTTCGCGTCCCCGCCTGCCGCGGACCTCGGGGTCCTTTTTGGTCTCCGAATCGCCCGCCCAGGCCTCCGTGCCGGCCGACTCCAGAAAAAGACACAATTTTCCACACCCAATCCGCGGCCGCGCTGGGAGCTCCGAGGCGGACGCCCCGCCGCAGGCCCTCCTATTCGAGTGGAGCCGGGACGACACCGGTCCTCCGAAAAGGCGGCAGGGCGCCCGCTCTCGCCCGGCGGTGCCGGCCGCCTCCTCTCCGATCCCGCCGGGGCTCCCGGGGCTCCTGGGCCCCGGGCTGGGAAGGGGACGGAGGTCGGGGACTGGGGTGGGCGGTGCTGGCAGATCGCGGGCCTGGGGCCGGCGTCCACTTTCCCAGGGGGGACGCGGGCCACATCCTCCTCCCTCCTGCCTCTTCCAGGTCGACCAGCAGGACCGCAGCCGTTGCCTGGGACCCATGGCAACAAAGGGCGGGTTCCGCGCGGCCGGCGTCATCAATGGGGGCCGGGACGCCGGTTGCCCGGGTGACGCAATAGAACAGTTGCCGGGCACCGGACTTGGCCGCGCGAATGGCGAGCAGCAAGGTCCAACAGTTGACCGGATCTCTAAAAGGCCCCTGGGAGTGTGGGGTTGGGAGGAAAACAGAGAGGGCGCGAGTGAGTGTGCGTGTGTGTGTGTGTGTGTGTGTGTGTGTGTGTGTGTGTGTTCTGTGTGTGTGTGTGGACGTGTACAACAGGGTCCACATACACAAAGGAAACCTGGCAGCCTCAGGGGAGGCCAGTGTGGAGGCCCCACACACTCTGAGACGTACGCTGACCTCAAAGGATGGTCCGAAGTATAAATATGTTCCCTGAAAACACTTTACGGTGGGTGGGTGCTGATGTACCAGGCCCGCACCTTCCCGTGGAAAGCGGTGGGTGGAGGGAGGACTGGTGTGTCCCGACCATCCCGTCCGCATCCATCCATCCATCCATCCATCCATCCATCCATCCATCCACCCACCCATCCATCCATCATTCCACCCATCCATTCATTGGGGGGGGGGGAGGGCGAAACCTAAAGGTGAGTGAGCAATATCGTCAGCTGGAGCACAGTGTATCGGTAAGAGTGTGCTTGCTGTTCCCGTGAAAAAGGGTTACTGGGTCCAATCATCCCCTACCAGGCCTCCCTGGGCCCTCCTCACTGCTCGCCAGCGTTTGGCCTAGGGAATGTAAGACGCCCAGGGGGACTGTTTAACATCTCCTTGGTCGCCCTGGACTCGCACCCCTAAACTACCCCAGCACAACCCCCTGGCCCCCTCGCTGATTGTCAAAGGGTTGAAGGTAGTTTCTCTGTTTGGCGCGTGGAGGGGACTCTTTCAGACCCAGAACGCTCATCCTCCCTTCCTGCCACTTGGATTCGGTGGCCTAAGTTTGGGGCAGTTGTAGAAGCCCCAGGCGCAGTCCAAGGCTTTCTGCCTTTGAATGCAGCCATTGAGTGAGGTCCTTTGCAATCCATCTCCCTGAACTTCCTAACCTCATCCGCACACCCCTCCCACCCCAGCACTCTCGCTAAGGCCCAGGCCCCAAGCCTGTCCGTTTGGGGAATGGAAGGCTAGCGTTTTCACCCTAACTTGTGCACCAGGCTCATGGGCCTCAGGAAAAACACGCAGTGGGTAAAGCTGCGTTGCTCTCTCAGGCAAAGCATCCGGGGCGGCAAGACGCTTGTCATTGAGAACAGACTAACCGAAGTCTCCGCAGTAGATTCCAGTAAAAATGAAAAAGAAAGGAAAGAAAAGAAAAGAGAAGAGAAGAGAAGAGGGGGGAGAAGGAGAAGTAAGACATGCAAAGATTCATCCGTCCGTGGCCGTCCCGTGAGGACTCGCCCGGGTTCGGACTCAGGACCCAGGGCGCGACCCTTGCTGTGGGGCGCTGGGGAGCTAGGCCCGGCCTTCGCGTCCCCGCCTGCCGCGGACCTCGGGGTCCTTTTTGGTCTCCGAATCGCCCGCCCAGGCCTCCGTGCCGGCCGACTCCAGAAAAAGACACAATTTTCCACACCCAATCCGCGGCCGCGCTGGGAGCTCCGAGGCGGACGCCCCGCCGCAGGCCCTCCTATTCGAGTGGAGCCGGGACGACACCGGTCCTCCGAAAAGGCGGCAGGGCGCCCGCTCTCGCCCGGCGGTGCCGGCCGCCTCCTCTCCGATCCCGCCGGGGCTCCCGGGGCTCCTGGGCCCCGGGCTGGGAAGGGGACGGAGGTCGGGGACTGGGGTGGGCGGTGCTGGCAGATCGCGGGCCTGGGGCCGGCGTCCACTTTCCCAGGGGGGACGCGGGCCACATCCTCCTCCCTCCTGCCTCTTCCAGGTCGACCAGCAGGACCGCAGCCGTTGCCTGGGACCCATGGCAACAAAGGGCGGGTTCCGCGCGGCCGGCGTCATCAATGGGGGCCGGGACGCCGGTTGCCCGGGTGACGCAATAGAACAGTTGCCGGGCACCGGACTTGGCCGCGCGAATGGCGAGCAGCAAGGTCCAACAGTTGACCGGATCTCTAAAAGGCCCCTGGGAGTGTGGGGTTGGGAGGAAAACAGAGAGGGCGCGAGTGAGTGTGCGTGTGTGTGTGTGTGTGTGTGTGTGTGTGTGTTCTGTGTGTGTGTGTGGACGTGTACAACAGGGTCCACATACACAAAGGAAACCTGGCAGCCTCAGGGGAGGCCAGTGTGGAGGCCCCACACACTCTGAGACGTACGCTGACCTCAAAGGATGGTCCGAAGTATAAATATGTTCCCTGAAAACACTTTACGGTGGGTGGGTGCTGATGTACCAGGCCCGCACCTTCCCGTGGAAAGCGGTGGGTGGAGGGAGGACTGGTGTGTCCCGACCATCCCGTCCGCATCCATCCATCCATCCATCCATCCATCCATCCATCCATCCACCCACCCATCCATCCATCATTCCACCCATCCATTCATTGGGGGGGGGGAGGGCGAAACCTAAAGATGAGTGAGCAATATCGTCAGCTGGAGCACAGTGTTTCGGTAAGAGTGTGCTTGCTGTTCCCGTGAAAAAGGGTTACTGGGTCCAATCATCCCCTACCAGGCCTCCCTGGGCCCTCCTCACTGCTCGCCAGCGTTTGGCCTAGGGAATGTCAGACGCCCAGGGGGACTGTTTAACATCTCCTTGGTTGCCCTGGACTCGCACCCCTAAACTACCCCAGCACAACCCCCTGGCCCCCTCGCTGATTGTCAAAGGGTTGAAGGTAGTTTCTCTGTTTGGCGCGTGGAGGGGACTCTTTCAGACCCAGAACGCTCATCCTCCCTTCCTGCCACTTGGATTCGGTGGCCTAAGTTTGGGGCAGTTGTAGAAGCCCCAGGCGCAGTCCAAGGCTTTCTGCCTTTGAATGCAGCCATTGAGTGAGGTCCTTTGCAATCCATCTCCCTGAACTTCCTAACCTCATCCGCACACCCCTCCCACCCCAGCACTCTCGCTAAGGCCCAGGCCCCAAGCCTGTCCGTTTGGGGAATGGAAGGCTAGCGTTTTCACCCTAACTTGTGCACCAGGCTCATGGGCCTCAGGAAAAACACGCAGTGGGTAAAGCTGCGTTGCTCTCTCAGGCAAAGCATCCGGGGCGGCAAGACGCTTGTCATTGAGAACAGACTAACCGAAGTCTCCGCAGTAGATTCCAGTAAAAATGAAAAAGAAAGGAAAGAAAAGAAAAGAGAAGAGAAGAGAAGAGGGGGGAGAAGGAGAAGTAAGACATGCAAAGATTCATCCGTCCGTGGCCGTCCCGTGAGGACTCGCCCGGGTTCGGACTCAGGACCCAGGGCGCGACCCTTGCTGTGGGGCGCTGGGGAGCTAGGCCCGGCCTTCGCGTCCCCGCCTGCCGCGGACCTCGGGGTCCTTTTTGGTCTCCGAATCGCCCGCCCAGGCCTCCGTGCCGGCCGACTCCAGAAAAAGACACAATTTTCCACACCCAATCCGCGGCCGCGCTGGGAGCTCCGAGGCGGACGCCCCGCCGCAGGCCCTCCTATTCGAGTGGAGCCGGGACGACACCGGTCCTCCGAAAAGGCGGCAGGGCGCCCGCTCTCGCCCGGCGGTGCCGGCCGCCTCCTCTCCGATCCCGCCGGGGCTCCCGGGGCTCCTGGGCCCCGGGCTGGGAAGGGGACGGAGGTCGGGGACTGGGGTGGGCGGTGCTGGCAGATCGCGGGCCTGGGGCCGGCGTCCACTTTCCCAGGGGGGACGCGGGCCACATCCTCCTCCCTCCTGCCTCTTCCAGGTCGACCAGCAGGACCGCAGCCGTTGCCTGGGACCCATGGCAACAAAGGGCGGGTTCCGCGCGGCCGGCGTCATCAATGGGGGCCGGGACGCCGGTTGCCCGGGTGACGCAATAGAACAGTTGCCGGGCACCGGACTTGGCCGCGCGAATGGCGAGCAGCAAGGTCCAACAGTTGACCGGATCTCTAAAAGGCCCCTGGGAGTGTGGGGTTGGGAGGAAAACAGAGAGGGCGCGAGTGAGTGTGCGTGTGTGTGTGTGTGTGTGTGTGTGTGTGTGTGTGTGTGGACGTGTACAACAGGGTCCACATACACAAAGGAAACCTGGCAGCCTCAGGGGAGGCCAGTGTGGAGGCCCCACACACTCTGAGACGTACGCTGACCTCAAAGGATGGTCCGAAGTATAAATATGTTCCCTGAAAACACTTTACGGTGGGTGGGTGCTGATGTACCAGGCCCGCACCTTCCCGTGGAAAGCGGTGGGTGGAGGGAGGACTGGTGTGTCCCGACCATCCCGTCCGCATCCATCCATCCATCCATCCATCCATCCATCCATCCATCCATCCACCCACCCATCCATCCATCATTCCACCCATCCATTCATTGGGGGGGGGGGAGGGCGAAACCTAAAGATGAGTGAGCAATATCGTCAGCTGGAGCACAGTGTTTCGGTAAGAGTGTGCTTGCTGTTCCCGTGAAAAAGGGTTACTGGGTCCAATCATCCCCTACCAGGCCTCCCTGGGCCCTCCTCACTGCTCGCCAGCGTTTGGCCTAGGGAATGTAAGACGCCCAGGGGGACTGTTTAACATCTCCTTGGTCGCCCTGGACTCGCACCCCTAAACTACCCCAGCACAACCCCCTGGCCCCCTCGCTGATTGTCAAAGGGTTGAAGGTAGTTTCTCTGTTTGGCGCGTGGAGGGGACTCTTTCAGACCCAGAACGCTCATCCTCCCTTCCTGCCACTTGGATTCGGTGGCCTAAGTTTGGGGCAGTTGTAGAAGCCCCAGGCGCAGTCCAAGGCTTTCTGCCTTTGAATGCAGCCATTGAGTGAGGTCCTTTGCAATCCATCTCCCTGAACTTCCTAACCTCATCCGCACACCCCTCCCACCCCAGCACTCTCGCTAAGGCCCAGGCCCCAAGCCTGTCCGTTTGGGGAATGGAAGGCTAGCGTTTTCACCCTAACTTGTGCACCAGGCTCATGGGCCTCAGGAAAAACACGCAGTGGGTAAAGCTGCGTTGCTCTCTCAGGCAAAGCATCCGGGGCGGCAAGACGCTTGTCATTGAGAACAGACTAACCGAAGTCTCCGCAGTAGATTCCAGTAAAAATGAAAAAGAAAGGAAAGAAAAGAAAAGAGAAGAGAAGAGAAGAGGGGGGAGAAGGAGAAGTAAGACATGCAAAGATTCATCCGTCCGTGGCCGTCCCGTGAGGACTCGCCCGGGTTCGGACTCAGGACCCAGGGCGCGACCCTTGCTGTGGGGCGCTGGGGAGCTAGGCCCGGCCTTCGCGTCCCCGCCTGCCGCGGACCTCGGGGTCCTTTTTGGTCTCCGAATCGCCCGCCCAGGCCTCCGTGCCGGCCGACTCCAGAAAAAGACACAATTTTCCACACCCAATCCGCGGCCGCGCTGGGAGCTCCGAGGCGGACGCCCCGCCGCAGGCCCTCCTATTCGAGTGGAGCCGGGACGACACCGGTCCTCCGAAAAGGCGGCAGGGCGCCCGCTCTCGCCCGGCGGTGCCGGCCGCCTCCTCTCCGATCCCGCCGGGGCTCCCGGGGCTCCTGGGCCCCGGGCTGGGAAGGGGACGGAGGTCGGGGACTGGGGTGGGCGGTGCTGGCAGATCGCGGGCCTGGGGCCGGCGTCCACTTTCCCAGGGGGGACGCGGGCCACATCCTCCTCCCTCCTGCCTCTTCCAGGTCGACCAGCAGGACCGCAGCCGTTGCCTGGGACCCATGGCAACAAAGGGCGGGTTCCGCGCGGCCGGCGTCATCAATGGGGGCCGGGACGCCGGTTGCCCGGGTGACGCAATAGAACAGTTGCCGGGCACCGGACTTGGCCGCGCGAATGGCGAGCAGCAAGGTCCAACAGTTGACCGGATCTCTAAAAGGCCCCTGGGAGTGTGGGGTTGGGAGGAAAACAGAGAGGGCGCGAGTGAGTGTGCGTGTGTGTGTGTGTGTGTGTGTGTGTGTGTGTGTGTGTGTGTGTTCTGTGTGTGTGTGTGGACGTGTACAACAGGGTCCACATACACAAAGGAAACCTGGCAGCCTCAGGGGAGGCCAGTGTGGAGGCCCCACACACTCTGAGACGTACGCTGACCTCAAAGGATGGTCCGAAGTATAAATATGTTCCCTGAAAACACTTTACGGTGGGTGGGTGCTGATGTACCAGGCCCGCACCTTCCCGTGGAAAGCGGTGGGTGGAGGGAGGACTGGTGTGTCCCGACCATCCCGTCCGCATCCATCCATCCATCCATCCATCCATCCATCCATCCATCCACCCACCCATCCATCCATCATTCCACCCATCCATTCATTGGGGGGGGGGGGGGGCGAAACCTAAAGATGAGTGAGCAATATCGTCAGCTGGAGCACAGTGTTTCGGTAAGAGTGTGCTTGCTGTTCCCGTGAAAAAGGGTTACTGGGTCCAATCATCCCCTACCAGGCCTCCCTGGGCCCTCCTCACTGCTCGCCAGCGTTTGGCCTAGGGAATGTAAGACGCCCAGGGGGACTGTTTAACATCTCCTTGGTCGCCCTGGACTCGCACCCCTAAACTACCCCAGCACAACCCCCTGGCCCCCTCGCTGATTGTCAAAGGGTTGAAGGTAGTTTCTCTGTTTGGCGCGTGGAGGGGACTCTTTCAGACCCAGAACGCTCATCCTCCCTTCCTGCCACTTGGATTCGGTGGCCTAAGTTTGGGGCAGTTGTAGAAGCCCCAGGCGCAGTCCAAGGCTTTCTGCCTTTGAATGCAGCCATTGAGTGAGGTCCTTTGCAATCCATCTCCCTGAACTTCCTAACCTCATCCGCACACCCCTCCCACCCCAGCACTCTCGCTAAGGCCCAGGCCCCAAGCCTGTCCGTTTGGGGAATGGAAGGCTAGCGTTTTCACCCTAACTTGTGCACCAGGCTCATGGGCCTCAGGAAAAACACGCAGTGGGTAAAGCTGCGTTGCTCTCTCAGGCAAAGCATCCGGGGCGGCAAGACGCTTGTCATTGAGAACAGACTAACCGAAGTCTCCGCAGTAGATTCCAGTAAAAATGAAAAAGAAAGGAAAGAAAAGAAAAGAGAAGAGAAGAGAAGAGGGGGGAGAAGGAGAAGTAAGACATGCAAAGATTCATCCGTCCGTGGCCGTCCCGTGAGGACTCGCCCGGGTTCGGACTCAGGACCCAGGGCGCGACCCTTGCTGTGGGGCGCTGGGGAGCTAGGCCCGGCCTTCGCGTCCCCGCCTGCCGCGGACCTCGGGGTCCTTTTTGGTCTCCGAATCGCCCGCCCAGGCCTCCGTGCCGGCCGACTCCAGAAAAAGACACAATTTTCCACACCCAATCCGCGGCCGCGCTGGGAGCTCCGAGGCGGACGCCCCGCCGCAGGCCCTCCTATTCGAGTGGAGCCGGGACGACACCGGTCCTCCGAAAAGGCGGCAGGGCGCCCGCTCTCGCCCGGCGGTGCCGGCCGCCTCCTCTCCGATCCCGCCGGGGCTCCCGGGGCTCCTGGGCCCCGGGCTGGGAAGGGGACGGAGGTCGGGGACTGGGGTGGGCGGTGCTGGCAGATCGCGGGCCTGGGGCCGGCGTCCACTTTCCCAGGGGGGACGCGGGCCACATCCTCCTCCCTCCTGCCTCTTCCAGGTCGACCAGCAGGACCGCAGCCGTTGCCTGGGACCCATGGCAACAAAGGGCGGGTTCCGCGCGGCCGGCGTCATCAATGGGGGCCGGGACGCCGGTTGCCCGGGTGACGCAATAGAACAGTTGCCGGGCACCGGACTTGGCCGCGCGAATGGCGAGCAGCAAGGTCCAACAGTTGACCGGATCTCTAAAAGGCCCCTGGGAGTGTGGGGTTGGGAGGAAAACAGAGAGGGCGCGAGTGAGTGTGCGTGTGCGTGTGTGTGTGTGTGTGTGTGTGTGTGTGTGTTCTGTGTGTGTGTGTGGACGTGTACAACAGGGTCCACATACACAAAGGAAACCTGGCAGCCTCAGGGGAGGCCAGTGTGGAGGCCCCACACACTCTGAGACGTACGCTGACCTCAAAGGATGGTCCGAAGTATAAATATGTTCCCTGAAAACACTTTACGGTGGGTGGGTGCTGATGTACCAGGCCCGCACCTTCCCGTGGAAAGCGGTGGGTGGAGGGAGGACTGGTGTGTCCCGACCATCCCGTCCGCATCCATCCATCCATCCATCCATCCATCCATCCATCCATCCACCCACCCATCCATCCATCATTCCACCCATCCATTCATTGGGGGGGGGGGAGGGCGAAACCTAAAGATGAGTGAGCAATATCGTCAGCTGGAGCACAGTGTTTCGGTAAGAGTGTGCTTGCTGTTCCCGTGAAAAAGGGTTACTGGGTCCAATCATCCCCTACCAGGCCTCCCTGGGCCCTCCTCACTGCTCGCCAGCGTTTGGCCTAGGGAATGTAAGACGCCCAGGGGGACTGTTTAACATCTCCTTGGTCGCCCTGGACTCGCACCCCTAAACTACCCCAGCACAACCCCCTGGCCCCCTCGCTGATTGTCAAAGGGTTGAAGGTAGTTTCTCTGTTTGGCGCGTGGAGGGGACTCTTTCAGACCCAGAACGCTCATCCTCCCTTCCTGCCACTTGGATTCGGTGGCCTAAGTTTGGGGCAGTTGTAGAAGCCCCAGGCGCAGTCCAAGGCTTTCTGCCTTTGAATGCAGCCATTGAGTGAGGTCCTTTGCAATCCATCTCCCTGAACTTCCTAACCTCATCCGCACACCCCTCCCACCCCAGCACTCTCGCTAAGGCCCAGGCCCCAAGCCTGTCCGTTTGGGGAATGGAAGGCTAGCGTTTTCACCCTAACTTGTGCACCAGGCTCATGGGCCTCAGGAAAAACACGCAGTGGGTAAAGCTGCGTTGCTCTCTCAGGCAAAGCATCCGGGGCGGCAAGACGCTTGTCATTGAGAACAGACTAACCGAAGTCTCCGCAGTAGATTCCAGTAAAAATGAAAAAGAAAGGAAAGAAAAGAAAAGAGAAGAGAAGAGAAGAGGGGGGAGAAGGAGAAGTAAGACATGCAAAGATTCATCCGTCCGTGGCCGTCCCGTGAGGACTCGCCCGGGTTCGGACTCAGGACCCAGGGCGCGACCCTTGCTGTGGGGCGCTGGGGAGCTAGGCCCGGCCTTCGCGTCCCCGCCTGCCGCGGACCTCGGGGTCCTTTTTGGTCTCCGAATCGCCCGCCCAGGCCTCCGTGCCGGCCGACTCCAGAAAAAGACACAATTTTCCACACCCAATCCGCGGCCGCGCTGGGAGCTCCGAGGCGGACGCCCCGCCGCAGGCCCTCCTATTCGAGTGGAGCCGGGACGACACCGGTCCTCCGAAAAGGCGGCAGGGCGCCCGCTCTCGCCCGGCGGTGCCGGCCGCCTCCTCTCCGATCCCGCCGGGGCTCCCGGGGCTCCTGGGCCCCGGGCTGGGAAGGGGACGGAGGTCGGGGACTGGGGTGGGCGGTGCTGGCAGATCGCGGGCCTGGGGCCGGCGTCCACTTTCCCAGGGGGGACGCGGGCCACATCCTCCTCCCTCCTGCCTCTTCCAGGTCGACCAGCAGGACCGCAGCCGTTGCCTGGGACCCATGGCAACAAAGGGCGGGTTCCGCGCGGCC
Organism: Tadarida brasiliensis; assembly: GCA_030848825.1. Classification (NCBI taxonomy): domain Eukaryota; kingdom Metazoa; phylum Chordata; class Mammalia; order Chiroptera; family Molossidae; genus Tadarida; species Tadarida brasiliensis. The sequence continues at coordinate 14,980 of JAUMIU010000119.1, read as the reverse complement.
GGCGTCATCAATGGGGGCCGGGACGCCGGTTGCCCGGGTGACGCAATAGAACAGTTGCCGGGCACCGGACTTGGCCGCGCGAATGGCGAGCAGCAAGGTCCAACAGTTGACCGGATCTCTAAAAGGCCCCTGGGAGTGTGGGGTTGGGAGGAAAACAGAGAGGGCGCGAGTGAGTGTGCGTGTGTGTGTGTGTGTGTGTGTGTGTTCTGTGTGTGTGTGTGGACGTGTACAACAGGGTCCACATACACAAAGGAAACCTGGCAGCCTCAGGGGAGGCCAGTGTGGAGGCCCCACACACTCTGAGACGTACGCTGACCTCAAAGGATGGTCCGAAGTATAAATATGTTCCCTGAAAACACTTTACGGTGGGTGGGTGCTGATGTACCAGGCCCGCACCTTCCCGTGGAAAGCGGTGGGTGGAGGGAGGACTGGTGTGTCCCGACCATCCCGTCCGCATCCATCCATCCATCCATCCATCCATCCATCCATCCATCCATCCACCCACCCATCCATCCATCATTCCACCCATCCATTCATTGGGGGGGGGGGAGGGCGAAACCTAAAGATGAGTGAGCAATATCGTCAGCTGGAGCACAGTGTTTCGGTAAGAGTGTGCTTGCTGTTCCCGTGAAAAAGGGTTACTGGGTCCAATCATCCCCTACCAGGCCTCCCTGGGCCCTCCTCACTGCTCGCCAGCGTTTGGCCTAGGGAATGTAAGACGCCCAGGGGGACTGTTTAACATCTCCTTGGTCGCCCTGGACTCGCACCCCTAAACTACCCCAGCACAACCCCCTGGCCCCCTCGCTGATTGTCAAAGGGTTGAAGGTAGTTTCTCTGTTTGGCGCGTGGAGGGGACTCTTTCAGACCCAGAACGCTCATCCTCCCTTCCTGCCACTTGGATTCGGTGGCCTAAGTTTGGGGCAGTTGTAGAAGCCCCAGGCGCAGTCCAAGGCTTTCTGCCTTTGAATGCAGCCATTGAGTGAGGTCCTTTGCAATCCATCTCCCTGAACTTCCTAACCTCATCCGCACACCCCTCCCACCCCAGCACTCTCGCTAAGGCCCAGGCCCCAAGCCTGTCCGTTTGGGGAATGGAAGGCTAGCGTTTTCACCCTAACTTGTGCACCAGGCTCATGGGCCTCAGGAAAAACACGCAGTGGGTAAAGCTGCGTTGCTCTCTCAGGCAAAGCATCCGGGGCGGCAAGACGCTTGTCATTGAGAACAGACTAACCGAAGTCTCCGCAGTAGATTCCAGTAAAAATGAAAAAGAAAGGAAAGAAAAGAAAAGAGAAGAGAAGAGAAGAGGGGGGAGAAGGAGAAGTAAGACATGCAAAGATTCATCCGTCCGTGGCCGTCCCGTGAGGACTCGCCCGGGTTCGGACTCAGGACCCAGGGCGCGACCCTTGCTGTGGGGCGCTGGGGAGCTAGGCCCGGCCTTCGCGTCCCCGCCTGCCGCGGACCTCGGGGTCCTTTTTGGTCTCCGAATCGCCCGCCCAGGCCTCCGTGCCGGCCGACTCCAGAAAAAGACACAATTTTCCACACCCAATCCGCGGCCGCGCTGGGAGCTCCGAGGCGGACGCCCCGCCGCAGGCCCTCCTATTCGAGTGGAGCCGGGACGACACCGGTCCTCCGAAAAGGCGGCAGGGCGCCCGCTCTCGCCCGGCGGTGCCGGCCGCCTCCTCTCCGATCCCGCCGGGGCTCCCGGGGCTCCTGGGCCCCGGGCTGGGAAGGGGACGGAGGTCGGGGACTGGGGTGGGCGGTGCTGGCAGATCGCGGGCCTGGGGCCGGCGTCCACTTTCCCAGGGGGGACGCGGGCCACATCCTCCTCCCTCCTGCCTCTTCCAGGTCGACCAGCAGGACCGCAGCCGTTGCCTGGGACCCATGGCAACAAAGGGCGGGTTCCGCGCGGCCGGCGTCATCAATGGGGGCCGGGACGCCGGTTGCCCGGGTGACGCAATAGAACAGTTGCCGGGCACCGGACTTGGCCGCGCGAATGGCGAGCAGCAAGGTCCAACAGTTGACCGGATCTCTAAAAGGCCCCTGGGAGTGTGGGGTTGGGAGGAAAACAGAGAGGGCGCGAGTGAGTGTGCGTGTGTGTGTGTGTGTGTGTGTGTGTGTGTGTGTGTGTTCTGTGTGTGTGTGTGGACGTGTACAACAGGGTCCACATACACAAAGGAAACCTGGCAGCCTCAGGGGAGGCCAGTGTGGAGGCCCCACACACTCTGAGACGTACGCTGACCTCAAAGGATGGTCCGAAGTATAAATATGTTCCCTGAAAACACTTTACGGTGGGTGGGTGCTGATGTACCAGGCCCGCACCTTCCCGTGGAAAGCGGTGGGTGGAGGGAGGACTGGTGTGTCCCGACCATCCCGTCCGCATCCATCCATCCATCCATCCATCCATCCATCCATCCATCCACCCACCCATCCATCCATCATTCCACCCATCCATTCATTGGGGGGGGGGGAGGGCGAAACCTAAAGATGAGTGAGCAATATCGTCAGCTGGAGCACAGTGTTTCGGTAAGAGTGTGCTTGCTGTTCCCGTGAAAAAGGGTTACTGGGTCCAATCATCCCCTACCAGGCCTCCCTGGGCCCTCCTCACTGCTCGCCAGCGTTTGGCCTAGGGAATGTAAGACGCCCAGGGGGACTGTTTAACATCTCCTTGGTCGCCCTGGACTCGCACCCCTAAACTACCCCAGCACAACCCCCTGGCCCCCTCGCTGATTGTCAAAGGGTTGAAGGTAGTTTCTCTGTTTGGCGCGTGGAGGGGACTCTTTCAGACCCAGAACGCTCATCCTCCCTTCCTGCCACTTGGATTCGGTGGCCTAAGTTTGGGGCAGTTGTAGAAGCCCCAGGCGCAGTCCAAGGCTTTCTGCCTTTGAATGCAGCCATTGAGTGAGGTCCTTTGCAATCCATCTCCCTGAACTTCCTAACCTCATCCGCACACCCCTCCCACCCCAGCACTCTCGCTAAGGCCCAGGCCCCAAGCCTGTCCGTTTGGGGAATGGAAGGCTAGCGTTTTCACCCTAACTTGTGCACCAGGCTCATGGGCCTCAGGAAAAACACGCAGTGGGTAAAGCTGCGTTGCTCTCTCAGGCAAAGCATCCGGGGCGGCAAGACGCTTGTCATTGAGAACAGACTAACCGAAGTCTCCGCAGTAGATTCCAGTAAAAATGAAAAAGAAAGGAAAGAAAAGAAAAGAGAAGAGAAGAGAAGAGGGGGGAGAAGGAGAAGTAAGACATGCAAAGATTCATCCGTCCGTGGCCGTCCCGTGAGGACTCGCCCGGGTTCGGACTCAGGACCCAGGGCGCGACCCTTGCTGTGGGGCGCTGGGGAGCTAGGCCCGGCCTTCGCGTCCCCGCCTGCCGCGGACCTCGGGGTCCTTTTTGGTCTCCGAATCGCCCGCCCAGGCCTCCGTGCCGGCCGACTCCAGAAAAAGACACAATTTTCCACACCCAATCCGCGGCCGCGCTGGGAGCTCCGAGGCGGACGCCCCGCCGCAGGCCCTCCTATTCGAGTGGAGCCGGGACGACACCGGTCCTCCGAAAAGGCGGCAGGGCGCCCGCTCTCGCCCGGCGGTGCCGGCCGCCTCCTCTCCGATCCCGCCGGGGCTCCCGGGGCTCCTGGGCCCCGGGCTGGGAAGGGGACGGAGGTCGGGGACTGGGGTGGGCGGTGCTGGCAGATCGCGGGCCTGGGGCCGGCGTCCACTTTCCCAGGGGGGACGCGGGCCACATCCTCCTCCCTCCTGCCTCTTCCAGGTCGACCAGCAGGACCGCAGCCGTTGCCTGGGACCCATGGCAACAAAGGGCGGGTTCCGCGCGGCCGGCGTCATCAATGGGGGCCGGGACGCCGGTTGCCCGGGTGACGCAATAGAACAGTTGCCGGGCACCGGACTTGGCCGCGCGAATGGCGAGCAGCAAGGTCCAACAGTTGACCGGATCTCTAAAAGGCCCCTGGGAGTGTGGGGTTGGGAGGAAAACAGAGAGGGCGCGAGTGAGTGTGCGTGTGTGTGTGTGTGTGTGTGTGTGTGTGTGTGTTCTGTGTGTGTGTGTGGACGTGTACAACAGGGTCCACATACACAAAGGAAACCTGGCAGCCTCAGGGGAGGCCAGTGTGGAGGCCCCACACACTCTGAGACGTACGCTGACCTCAAAGGATGGTCCGAAGTATAAATATGTTCCCTGAAAACACTTTACGGTGGGTGGGTGCTGATGTACCAGGCCCGCACCTTCCCGTGGAAAGCGGTGGGTGGAGGGAGGACTGGTGTGTCCCGACCATCCCGTCCGCATCCATCCATCCATCCATCCATCCATCCATCCATCCATCCACCCACCCATCCATCCATCATTCCACCCATCCATTCATTGGGGGGGGGGGAGGGCGAAACCTAAAGATGAGTGAGCAATATCGTCAGCTGGAGCACAGTGTTTCGGTAAGAGTGTGCTTGCTGTTCCCGTGAAAAAGGGTTACTGGGTCCAATCATCCCCTACCAGGCCTCCCTGGGCCCTCCTCACTGCTCGCCAGCGTTTGGCCTAGGGAATGTAAGACGCCCAGGGGGACTGTTTAACATCTCCTTGGTCGCCCTGGACTCGCACCCCTAAACTACCCCAGCACAACCCCCTGGCCCCCTCGCTGATTGTCAAAGGGTTGAAGGTAGTTTCTCTGTTTGGCGCGTGGAGGGGACTCTTTCAGACCCAGAACGCTCATCCTCCCTTCCTGCCACTTGGATTCGGTGGCCTAAGTTTGGGGCAGTTGTAGAAGCCCCAGGCGCAGTCCAAGGCTTTCTGCCTTTGAATGCAGCCATTGAGTGAGGTCCTTTGCAATCCATCTCCCTGAACTTCCTAACCTCATCCGCACACCCCTCCCACCCCAGCACTCTCGCTAAGGCCCAGGCCCCAAGCCTGTCCGTTTGGGGAATGGAAGGCTAGCGTTTTCACCCTAACTTGTGCACCAGGCTCATGGGCCTCAGGAAAAACACGCAGTGGGTAAAGCTGCGTTGCTCTCTCAGGCAAAGCATCCGGGGCGGCAAGACGCTTGTCATTGAGAACAGACTAACCGAAGTCTCCGCAGTAGATTCCAGTAAAAATGAAAAAGAAAGGAAAGAAAAGAAAAGAGAAGAGAAGAGAAGAGGGGGGAGAAGGAGAAGTAAGACATGCAAAGATTCATCCGTCCGTGGCCGTCCCGTGAGGACTCGCCCGGGTTCGGACTCAGGACCCAGGGCGCGACCCTTGCTGTGGGGCGCTGGGGAGCTAGGCCCGGCCTTCGCGTCCCCGCCTGCCGCGGACCTCGGGGTCCTTTTTGGTCTCCGAATCGCCCGCCCAGGCCTCCGTGCCGGCCGACTCCAGAAAAAGACACAATTTTCCACACCCAATCCGCGGCCGCGCTGGGAGCTCCGAGGCGGACGCCCCGCCGCAGGCCCTCCTATTCGAGTGGAGCCGGGACGACACCGGTCCTCCGAAAAGGCGGCAGGGCGCCCGCTCTCGCCCGGCGGTGCCGGCCGCCTCCTCTCCGATCCCGCCGGGGCTCCCGGGGCTCCTGGGCCCCGGGCTGGGAAGGGGACGGAGGTCGGGGACTGGGGTGGGCGGTGCTGGCAGATCGCGGGCCTGGGGCCGGCGTCCACTTTCCCAGGGGGGACGCGGGCCACATCCTCCTCCCTCCTGCCTCTTCCAGGTCGACCAGCAGGACCGCAGCCGTTGCCTGGGACCCATGGCAACAAAGGGCGGGTTCCGCGCGGCCGGCGTCATCAATGGGGGCCGGGACGCCGGTTGCCCGGGTGACGCAATAGAACAGTTGCCGGGCACCGGACTTGGCCGCGCGAATGGCGAGCAGCAAGGTCCAACAGTTGACCGGATCTCTAAAAGGCCCCTGGGAGTGTGGGGTTGGGAGGAAAACAGAGAGGGCGCGAGTGAGTGTGCGTGTGTGTGTGTGTGTGTGTGTGTGTGTGTGTGTGTGTGTGTTCTGTGTGTGTGTGTGGACGTGTACAACAGGGTCCACATACACAAAGGAAACCTGGCAGCCTCAGGGGAGGCCAGTGTGGAGGCCCCACACACTCAGAGACGTACGCTGACCTCAAAGGATGGTCCGAAGTATAAATATGTTCCCTGAAAACACTTTACGGTGGGTGGGTGCTGATGTACCAGGCCCGCACCTTCCCGTGGAAAGCGGTGGGTGGAGGGAGGACTGGTGTGTCCCGACCATCCCGTCCGCATCCATCCATCCATCCATCCATCCATCCATCCATCCATCCATCCACCCACCCATCCATCCATCATTCCACCCATCCATTCATTGGGGGGGGGGGAGGGCGAAACCTAAAGATGAGTGAGCAATATCGTCAGCTGGAGCACAGTGTTTCGGTAAGAGTGTGCTTGCTGTTCCCGTGAAAAAGGGTTACTGGGTCCAATCATCCCCTACCAGGCCTCCCTGGGCCCTCCTCACTGCTCGCCAGCGTTTGGCCTAGGGAATGTAAGACGCCCAGGGGGACTGTTTAACATCTCCTTGGTTGCCCTGGACTCGCACCCCTAAACTACCCCAGCACAACCCCCTGGCCCCCTCGCTGATTGTCAAAGGGTTGAAGGTAGTTTCTCTGTTTGGCGCGTGGAGGGGACTCTTTCAGACCCAGAACGCTCATCCTCCCTTCCTGCCACTTGGATTCGGTGGCCTAAGTTTGGGGCAGTTGTAGAAGCCCCAGGCGCAGTCCAAGGCTTTCTGCCTTTGAATGCAGCCATTGAGTGAGGTCCTTTGCAATCCATCTCCCTGAACTTCCTAACCTCATCCGCACACCCCTCCCACCCCAGCACTCTCGCTAAGGCCCAGGCCCCAAGCCTGTCCGTTTGGGGAATGGAAGGCTAGCGTTTTCACCCTAACTTGTGCACCAGGCTCATGGGCCTCAGGAAAAACACGCAGTGGGTAAAGCTGCGTTGCTCTCTCAGGCAAAGCATCCGGGGCGGCAAGACGCTTGTCATTGAGAACAGACTAACCGAAGTCTCCGCAGTAGATTCCAGTAAAAATGAAAAAGAAAGGAAAGAAAAGAAAAGAGAAGAGAAGAGAAGAGGGGGGAGAAGGAGAAGTAAGACATGCAAAGATTCATCCGTCCGTGGCCGTCCCGTGAGGACTCGCCCGGGTTCGGACTCAGGACCCAGGGCGCGACCCTTGCTGTGGGGCGCTGGGGAGCTAGGCCCGGCCTTCGCGTCCCCGCCTGCCGCGGACCTCGGGGTCCTTTTTGGTCTCCGAATCGCCCGCCCAGGCCTCCGTGCCGGCCGACTCCAGAAAAAGACACAATTTTCCACACCCAATCCGCGGCCGCGCTGGGAGCTCCGAGGCGGACGCCCCGCCGCAGGCCCTCCTATTCGAGTGGAGCCGGGACGACACCGGTCCTCCGAAAAGGCGGCAGGGCGCCCGCTCTCGCCCGGCGGTGCCGGCCGCCTCCTCTCCGATCCCGCCGGGGCTCCCGGGGCTCCTGGGCCCCGGGCTGGGAAGGGGACGGAGGTCGGGGACTGGGGTGGGCGGTGCTGGCAGATCGCGGGCCTGGGGCCGGCGTCCACTTTCCCAGGGGGGACGCGGGCCACATCCTCCTCCCTCCTGCCTCTTCCAGGTCGACCAGCAGGACCGCAGCCGTTGCCTGGGACCCATGGCAACAAAGGGCGGGTTCCGCGCGGCCGGCGTCATCAATGGGGGCCGGGACGCCGGTTGCCCGGGTGACGCAATAGAACAGTTGCCGGGCACCGGACTTGGCCGCGCGAATGGCGAGCAGCAAGGTCCAACAGTTGACCGGATCTCTAAAAGGCCCCTGGGAGTGTGGGGTTGGGAGGAAAACAGAGAGGGCGCGAGTGAGTGTGCGTGTGTGTGTGTGTGTGTGTGTGTGTGTGTGTGTGTGTTCTGTGTGTGTGTTTGGACGTGTACAACAGGGTCCACATACACAAAGGAAACCTGGCAGCCTCAGGGGAGGCCAGTGTGGAGGCCCCACACACTCTGAGACGTACGCTGACCTCAAAGGATGGTCCGAAGTATAAATATGTTCCCTGAAAACACTTTACGGTGGGTGGGTGCTGATGTACCAGGCCCGCACCTTCCCGTGGAAAGCGGTGGGTGGAGGGAGGACTGGTGTGTCCCGACCATCCCGTCCGCATCCATCCATCCATCCATCCATCCATCCATCCATCCATCCACCCACCCATCCATCCATCATTCCACCCATCCATTCATTGGGGGGGGGGGAGGGCGAAACCTAAAGATGAGTGAGCAATATCGTCAGCTGGAGCACAGTGTTTCGGTAAGAGTGTGCTTGCTGTTCCCGTGAAAAAGGGTTACTGGGTCCAATCATCCCCTACCAGGCCTCCCTGGGCCCTCCTCACTGCTCGCCAGCGTTTGGCCTAGGGAATGTCAGACGCCCAGGGGGACTGTTTAACATCTCCTTGGTCGCCCTGGACTCGCACCCCTAAACTACCCCAGCACAACCCCCTGGCCCCCTCGCTGATTGTCAAAGGGTTGAAGGTAGTTTCTCTGTTTGGCGCGTGGAGGGGACTCTTTCAGACCCAGAACGCTCATCCTCCCTTCCTGCCACTTGGATTCGGTGGCCTAAGTTTGGGGCAGTTGTAGAAGCCCCAGGCGCAGTCCAAGGCTTTCTGCCTTTGAATGCAGCCATTGAGTGAGGTCCTTTGCAATCCATCTCCCTGAACTTCCTAACCTCATCCGCACACCCCTCCCACCCCAGCACTCTCGCTAAGGCCCAGGCCCCAAGCCTGTCCGTTTGGGGAATGGAAGGCTAGCGTTTTCACCCTAACTTGTGCACCAGGCTCATGGGCCTCAGGAAAAACACGCAGTGGGTAAAGCTGCGTTGCTCTCTCAGGCAAAGCATCCGGGGCGGCAAGACGCTTGTCATTGAGAACAGACTAACCGAAGTCTCCGCAGTAGATTCCAGTAAAAATGAAAAAGAAAGGAAAGAAAAGAAAAGAGAAGAGAAGAGAAGAGGGGGGAGAAGGAGAAGTAAGACATGCAAAGATTCATCCGTCCGTGGCCGTCCCGTGAGGACTCGCCCGGGTTCGGACTCAGGACCCAGGGCGCGACCCTTGCTGTGGGGCGCTGGGGAGCTAGGCCCGGCCTTCGCGTCCCCGCCTGCCGCGGACCTCGGGGTCCTTTTTGGTCTCCGAATCGCCCGCCCAGGCCTCCGTGCCGGCCGACTCCAGAAAAAGACACAATTTTCCACACCCAATCCGCGGCCGCGCTGGGAGCTCCGAGGCGGACGCCCCGCCGCAGGCCCTCCTATTCGAGTGGAGCCGGGACGACACCGGTCCTCCGAAAAGGCGGCAGGGCGCCCGCTCTCGCCCGGCGGTGCCGGCCGCCTCCTCTCCGATCCCGCCGGGGCTCCCGGGGCTCCTGGGCCCCGGGCTGGGAAGGGGACGGAGGTCGGGGACTGGGGTGGGCGGTGCTGGCAGATCGCGGGCCTGGGGCCGGCGTCCACTTTCCCAGGGGGGACGCGGGCCACATCCTCCTCCCTCCTGCCTCTTCCAGGTCGACCAGCAGGACCGCAGCCGTTGCCTGGGACCCATGGCAACAAAGGGCGGGTTCCGCGCGGCCGGCGTCATCAATGGGGGCCGGGACGCCGGTTGCCCGGGTGACGCAATAGAACAGTTGCCGGGCACCGGACTTGGCCGCGCGAATGGCGAGCAGCAAGGTCCAACAGTTGACCGGATCTCTAAAAGGCCCCTGGGAGTGTGGGGTTGGGAGGAAAACAGAGAGGGCGCGAGTGAGTGTGCGTGTGTGTGTGTGTGTGTGTGTGTGTGTGTGGTGTTGTGTGTGGACGTGTACAACAGGGTCCACATACACAAAGGAAACCTGGCAGCCTCAGGGGAGGCCAGTGTGGAGGCCCCACACACTCTGAGACGTACGCTGACCTCAAAGGATGGTCCGAAGTATAAATATGTTCCCTGAAAACACTTTACGGTGGGTGGGTGCTGATGTACCAGGCCCGCACCTTCCCGTGGAAAGCGGTGGGTGGAGGGAGGACTGGTGTGTCCCGACCATCCCGTCCGCATCCATCCATCCATCCATCCATCCATCCATCCATCCATCCACCCACCCATCCATCCATCATTCCACCCATCCATTCATTGGGGGGGGGGGAGGGCGAAACCTAAAGATGAGTGAGCAATATCGTCAGCTGGAGCACAGTGTTTCGGTAAGAGTGTGCTTGCTGGTCCCGTGAAAAAGGGTTACTGGGTCCAATCATCCCCTACCAGGCCTCCCTGGGCCCTCCTCACTGCTCGCCAGCGTTTGGCCTAGGGAATGTAAGACGCCCAGGGGGACTGTTTAACATCTCCTTGGTCGCCCTGGACTCGCACCCCTAAACTACCCCAGCACAACCCCCTGGCCCCCTCGCTGATTGTCAAAGGGTTGAAGGTAGTTTCTCTGTTTGGCGCGTGGAGGGGACTCTTTCAGACCCAGAACGCTCATCCTCCCTTCCTGCCACTTGGATTCGGTGGCCTAAGTTTGGGGCAGTTGTAGAAGCCCCAGGCGCAGTCCAAGGCTTTCTGCCTTTGAATGCAGCCATTGAGTGAGGTCCTTTGCAATCCATCTCCCTGAACTTCCTAACCTCATCCGCACACCCCTCCCACCCCAGCACTCTCGCTAAGGCCCAGGCCCCAAGCCTGTCCGTTTGGGGAATGGAAGGCTAGCGTTTTCACCCTAACTTGTGCACCAGGCTCATGGGCCTCAGGAAAAACACGCAGTGGGTAAAGCTGCGTTGCTCTCTCAGGCAAAGCATCCGGGGCGGCAAGACGCTTGTCATTGAGAACAGACTAACCGAAGTCTCCGCAGTAGATTCCAGTAAAAATGAAAAAGAAAGGAAAGAAAAGAAGAGAAGAGAAGAGAAGAGGGGGGAGAAGGAGAAGTAAGACATGCAAAGATTCATCCGTCCGTGGCCGTCCCGTGAGGACTCGCCCGGGTTCGGACTCAGGACCCAGGGCGCGACCCTTGCTGTGGGGCGCTGGGGAGCTAGGCCCGGCCTTCGCGTCCCCGCCTGCCGCGGACCTCGGGGTCCTTTTTGGTCTCCGAATCGCCCGCCCAGGCCTCCGTGCCGGCCGACTCCAGAAAAAGACACAATTTTCCACACCCAATCCGCGGCCGCGCTGGGAGCTCCGAGGCGGACGCCCCGCCGCAGGCCCTCCTATTCGAGTGGAGCCGGGACGACACCGGTCCTCCGAAAAGGCGGCAGGGCGCCCGCTCTCGCCCGGCGGTGCCGGCCGCCTCCTCTCCGATCCCGCCGGGGCTCCCGGGGCTCCTGGGCCCCGGGCTGGGAAGGGGACGGAGGTCGGGGACTGGGGTGGGCGGTGCTGGCAGATCGCGGGCCTGGGGCCGGCGTCCACTTTCCCAGGGGGGACGCGGGCCACATCCTCCTCCCTCCTGCCTCTTCCAGGTCGACCAGCAGGACCGCAGCCGTTGCCTGGGACCCATGGCAACAAAGGGCGGGTTCCGCGCGGCCGGCGTCATCAATGGGGGCCGGGACGCCGGTTGCCCGGGTGACGCAATAGAACAGTTGCCGGGCACCGGACTTGGCCGCGCGAATGGCGAGCAGCAAGGTCCAACAGTTGACCGGATCTCTAAAAGGCCCCTGGGAGTGTGGGGTTGGGAGGAAAACAGAGAGGGCGCGAGTGAGTGTGCGTGTGTGTGTGTGTGTGTGTGTGTGTGTGTGTGTGTGTTCTGTGTGTGTGTGTGGACGTGTACAACAGGGTCCACATACACAAAGGAAACCTGGCAGCCTCAGGGGAGGCCAGTGTGGAGGCCCCACACACTCTGAGACGTACGCTGACCTCAAAGGATGGTCCGAAGTATAAATATGTTCCCTGAAAACACTTTACGGTGGGTGGGTGCTGATGTACCAGGCCCGCACCTTCCCGTGGAAAGCGGTGGGTGGAGGGAGGACTGGTGTGTCCCGACCATCCCGTCCGCATCCATCCATCCATCCATCCATCCATCCATCCATCCATCCACCCACCCATCCATCCATCATTCCACCCATCCATTCATTGGGGGGGGGGGGGGGCGAAACCTAAAGATGAGTGAGCAATATCGTCAGCTGGAGCACAGTGTTTCGGTAAGAGTGTGCTTGCTGTTCCCGTGAAAAAGGGTTACTGGGTCCAATCATCCCCTACCAGGCCTCCCTGGGCCCTCCTCACTGCTCGCCAGCGTTTGGCCTAGGGAATGTAAGACGCCCAGGGGGACTGTTTAACATCTCCTTGGTCGCCCTGGACTCGCACCCCTAAACTACCCCAGCACAACCCCCTGGCCCCCTCGCTGATTGTCAAAGGGTTGAAGGTAGTTTCTCTGTTTGGCGCGTGGAGGGGACTCTTTCAGACCCAGAACGCTCATCCTCCCTTCCTGCCACTTGGATTCGGTGGCCTAAGTTTGGGGCAGTTGTAGAAGCCCCAGGCGCAGTCCAAGGCTTTCTGCCTTTGAATGCAGCCATTGAGTGAGGTCCTTTGCAATCCATCTCCCTGAACTTCCTAACCTCATCCGCACACCCCTCCCACCCCAGCACTCTCGCTAAGGCCCAGGCCCCAAGCCTGTCCGTTTGGGGAATGGAAGGCTAGCGTTTTCACCCTAACTTGTGCACCAGGCTCATGGGCCTCAGGAAAAACACGCAGTGGGTAAAGCTGCGTTGCTCTCTCAGGCAAAGCATCCGGGGCGGCAAGACGCTTGTCATTGAGAACAGACTAACCGAAGTCTCCGCAGTAGATTCCAGTAAAAATGAAAAAGAAAGGAAAGAAAAGAAAAGAGAAGAGAAGAGAAGAGGGGGGAGAAGGAGAAGTAAGACATGCAAAGATTCATCCGTCCGTGGCCGTCCCGTGAGGACTCGCCCGGGTTCGGACTCAGGACCCAGGGCGCGACCCTTGCTGTGGGGCGCTGGGGAGCTAGGCCCGGCCTTCGCGTCCCCGCCTGCCGCGGACCTCGGGGTCCTTTTTGGTCTCCGAATCGCCCGCCCAGGCCTCCGTGCCGGCCGACTCCAGAAAAAGACACAATTTTCCACACCCAATCCGCGGCCGCGCTGGGAGCTCCGAGGCGGACGCCCCGCCGCAGGCCCTCCTATTCGAGTGGAGCCGGGACGACACCGGTCCTCCGAAAAGGCGGCAGGGCGCCCGCTCTCGCCCGGCGGTGCCGGCCGCCTCCTCTCCGATCCCGCCGGGGCTCCCGGGGCTCCTGGGCCCCGGGCTGGGAAGGGGACGGAGGTCGGGGACTGGGGTGGGCGGTGCTGGCAGATCGCGGGCCTGGGGCCGGCGTCCACTTTCCCAGGGGGGACGCGGGCCACATCCTCCTCCCTCCTGCCTCTTCCAGGTCGACCAGCAGGACCGCAGCCGTTGCCTGGGACCCATGGCAACAAAGGGCGGGTTCCGCGCGGCCGGCGTCATCAATGGGGGCCGGGACGCCGGTTGCCCGGGTGACGCAATAGAACAGTTGCCGGGCACCGGACTTGGCCGCGCGAATGGCGAGCAGCTAGGTCCAACAGTTGACCGGATCTCTAAAAGGCCCCTGGGAGTGTGGGGTTGGGAGGAAAACAGAGAGGGCGCGAGTGAGTGTGCGTGTGTGTGTGTGTGTGTGTGTGTGTGTGTGTGTGTGTTCTGTGTGTGTGTGTGGACGTGTACAACAGGGTCCACATACACAAAGGAAACCTGGCAGCCTCAGGGGAGGCCAGTGTGGAGGCCCCACACACTCTGAGACGTACGCTGACCTCAAAGGATGGTCCGAAGTATAAATATGTTCCCTGAAAACACTTTACGGTGGGTGGGTGCTGATGTACCAGGCCCGCACCTTCCCGTGGAAAGCGGTGGGTGGAGGGAGGACTGGTGTGTCCCGACCATCCCGTCCGCATCCATCCATCCATCCATCCATCCATCCATCCATCCATCCACCCACCCATCCATCCATCATTCCACCCATCCATTCATTGGGGGGGGGGGAGGGCGAAACCTAAAGGTGAGTGAGCAATATCGTCAGCTGGAGCACAGTGTTTCGGTAAGAGTGTGCTTGCTGTTCCCGTGAAAAAGGGTTACTGGGTCCAATCATCCCCTACCAGGCCTCCCTGGGCCCTCCTCACTGCTCGCCAGCGTTTGGCCTAGGGAATGTAAGACGCCCAGGGGGACTGTTTAACATCTCCTTGGTCGCCCTGGACTCGCACCCCTAAACTACCCCAGCACAACCCCCTGGCCCCCTCGCTGATTGTCAAAGGGTTGAAGGTAGTTTCTCTGTTTGGCGCGTGGAGGGGACTCTTTCAGACCCAGAACGCTCATCCTCCCTTCCTGCCACTTGGATTCGGTGGCCTAAGTTTGGGGCAGTTGTAGAAGCCCCAGGCGCAGTCCAAGGCTTTCTGCCTTTGAATGCAGCCATTGAGTGAGGTCCTTTGCAATCCATCTCCCTGAACTTCCTAACCTCATCCGCACACCCCTCCCACCCCAGCACTCTCGCTAAGGCCCAGGCCCCAAGCCTGTCCGTTTGGGGAATGGAAGGCTAGCGTTTTCACCCTAACTTGTGCACCAGGCTCATGGGCCTCAGGAAAAACACGCAGTGGGTAAAGCTGCGTTGCTCTCTCAGGCAAAGCATCCGGGGCGGCAAGACGCTTGTCATTGAGAACAGACTAACCGAAGTCTCCGCAGTAGATTCCAGTAAAAATGAAAAAGAAAGGAAAGAAAAGAAAAGAGAAGAGAAGAGAAGAGGGGGGAGAAGGAGAAGTAAGACATGCAAAGATTCATCCGTCCGTGGCCGTCCCGTGAGGACTCGCCCGGGTTCGGACTCAGGACCCAGGGCGCGACCCTTGCTGTGGGGCGCTGGGGAGCTAGGCCCGGCCTTCGCGTCCCCGCCTGCCGCGGACCTCGGGGTCCTTTTTGGTCTCCGAATCGCCCGCCCAGGCCTCCGTGCCGGCCGACTCCAGAAAAAGACACAATTTTCCACACCCAATCCGCGGCCGCGCTGGGAGCTCCGAGGCGGACGC
>JAUMIU010000118.1:0-29242 GCA_030848825.1 Tadarida brasiliensis | reverse complement strand
TCTGCTTATTCATTTTGTTTGTAGATTTAATTGTTGATAGATGTGTATTTATTGCCATTTTATTGTTCATATTTCAGTGTTTCATGTAATACTGGTTTGGTGGTGATGACCTCCTTTAGGTTTTTCTTGTCTGGGAAACTCTTGATATGTCCATCTATTCTAAATGATAGCTTTACAGGAGAGAGTAATCTTGGTTGTAGGTCATTGCTTTTCATCACTTTGAATATCTCTTGCCACTCCTTTCTGGCCTGCAGAGTTTGTTTTGAGAAATCAGCTGACAGTCTTACGGAAGCTCCTTTGTAGGTAACGAACTGCTTTTCTCTTGCTACTTTTAAGATTCTCTCTTTGTATTTAACCTTTGGCATTTTGATGATGATGTGTCTTGGTGTGGACCTCTTTGGGTTCATCTTGTTTGGGACTCTCTGTGCTTCCTGGACCTGTATGTGTATTTCCTTCATCACGTTAGGGAAGTTTTCTGTCATTTTTTCAAAGAAGTTTTCAATTTCTTGCTCTCTCTCTTCTCCTTCTGGCACCCGTATGATGTGAATGTTGGCACGCTTGAAGTTGTCCCAGAAGCTCCTAACACTATCCTCATTTTTTTGGATTCTTTGTTCTTTTTGCTGTTCTGATTGGGTGTTTTTTGCTTCCTTACATTCCAAATCGATGGTTTGCTTCTTGGCTTTACCTGCTCTACTATTGATTCCCTGTAAATTATTCTTTATTTCAGTTAGTGCATCCTTCATTTCTGACTGGTCCTTTTTTATGTTGTTGATGTTCTCACTAAGTTCCTTGGAGGTTCCTTAAGTTCCTTGAAGGTCTCACCAAGTTCCTTGAGCAGCATTATAACCAGAGTTTTGAACTCTGCATCTGACTGATTGCTTATCTCCATTTTGTTTAGTTCTTTTCCTTGAGTTTTGTTCTTTTCTGTCATTTGGGACATATTTCTTTGTCTCCTCATTTTGGCTGCTTCCTTGTGATTGTTTCTATGTATTAGGTGAGTTGCTATGTCTCCTAGGCTTCGTAGGGTGGCCTATTGTTGTAGGTGTCCTGTAGGGTCCAGTGGCACAGCCTCCCTGATCACCCCAGCTGGGCCCTCCAGATGCACCCCTAGTGTGGACTGTACACCCTTCTGTTGTAATTGAGTATTGATTGCTGTTGGCATGTCAACGGGAGGGATTTACTCAGGCTGATCAGCTGCAAAGACTGGCTGTGCCCACTGACCACTGGCCTCTGACTCCCTTGGCGGATCAGCGGTGTAGGGGCCCAACACAGAGAGCAAGACTTACTTCATCAGGGCTCTGGTACCCACTGTGTCCACTCATTGAGAGTGTCACTAGTGTAGGAGGTTGGGTGGTGGTACTTCGACATGGTTTGAAGATGTCCACCGGGTGTGCTGGTTCTGGGGCAAGGTAAGCCACTGCCTGTGTTCTATCTGGGGCCACCCGGCATCAGCTACAAAGTGATCTGCCGATGGCTACTTCTTGTGCTGGGTTTGGAGGTGCCCGGGAAAAGCCAAGTTGTGAACGAAGGCTGGCTGCTTCTAGTGCCAGGCCTGGAGTCTCTTGGCCATTTGTATGTCCTGTTGGAGAGGTGTCTATTTAGGTCCTCTCTCCATTTTTTAATTGGATTGTTAGTCTTCCTTTTGTTGAGTTGTATGAGTACTCTATATATTTTGGAAATTAACCCCTTATCTGATGTATCATTGGGAATTATGCTCTCCCATATAGTGGGTTCCCTTTCCATTTTGATGCTTGTTTCTTTTGCTGTGCAGAAGCTTTTTAGTTTGATGTATTCCCATGTATTAATTTTTTCCTTTGTTTCTCTTGCCTTAGGCATTGTATCAGTGAAAGTTGTGCTGCCTGAAATTTTGTTGCCTACATTTTCTTCTAGGATTTTTATGGATTCATGAGTCACATTTAAGTCTTTTATGCATTTTGAGTTTATTCTTGTGTATGGTATAAATTGGTGGTCTAGCTTCATTTTTTTGCATGTAGCTGTCCCATTTTCCCAACACTATTTATTAAAGAGGCTGTCTTCACTCCATTATATGCTCTTGCCATGTTTGTCAAATACTAATTGAACATAATGTCTTGGGTCAATTTCTGGGTTCTCTATTCTGTTCCATTGGTCTATATGCCTGTTTCTGTGCCAGTACCAGGCTGTTTTGATTACAGTGGCTTTGTAGTATAACCTGATATCCGGTATTATGATCCCTCTTACTTTGTTCTTCTTTTTCAAGATCGCTATGGCTATTTTGGGTCTTTTTTCATTCCATATAAACTTTTGGAGTATTTATTCCAGTTCCATGAAATATGTCTTTGGTATTTTAATGGGGATTGCTTTGAATCTATAGATTGCTTTGGTTAGTATGGACATTTTAATGTTAATTCTTCCAATCCATGTACAAGGTATATGCTTCCATTTTTTTTTATATATGCCTGTATTTTTTTTTCTAATGTCCTGTAGGTTTCTGAGAACATGTCTTTTACTTCTTTGGTTAAGTTTATTCCTAGGTATCTTATTTTTTATTGTTGCAATGGTAAATGGGATTTTTTTTTTTTTTTTTTTTTTTTAGTTTCTCTTTCTGTGAGTTCATTATTGGTGTATAAGAATGCCGTCAATTTCTTGATGTTAATTTTGTATCCTGCTGCTTTGCCAAATTCATTTATTAGCTCTCATAGATTTTTAATGGAGTCTTTAGGGTTTTCTGTGTACTATAAATATAACATCATCTGCAAATAATGACAGTTTAACTTACTCCTTTTCAATTTGGATCCCTTTTATTTTTCCTTCTTGTCTAATTACTGTGGCTAAGACTTCCAGTACTATGTTAAATAAGAGTGGCAAAAGTCAGCATCCCTGTCTTGTTCTTATTCATATGGGAAATACTTTTAGTAGGACTCGAACCCGCCACTCATTGGTCTGCAGGCAGACGCTCTACCCAACCAGGGTAAATTATCATCTTTTTTTTTTTATCCTCACCTAAGGACATTTTTGCATTAATCTTCAGATAGATCAGGAGGGAGAGAAGGAGGAAGAGAGAGAGAGAAACATCGACGTAAGAGAGAGATATCGAGTGGTTGCCACCTACATGACCCCAACCAGGGCCAGGGACAAACTGCAACCGAGGTACATGCCCGTAGCGGGAACCAAACCCCGGACTGTCTGGTCCGTGGGCCAACGCTCTAACTGCGGAGCCAAACCGTCCAGGGCTCATCTTTTTTAACTAGCAAATTCCCGATATGAAAAATTGTCTCTGTTTTAATAGAGAAAATGTATTTGTTTTTATTTCACCCATCCCCTCAATACCATCCCCTCTGGCAACCATCAGCTTGTTCTGCCATGCGTCTGTTTCTGTTTTGTTTTGTTTATTCTTTTTGTTTTTTTAGATTCCACATATAAGTGAAATCATATGGTATTTGTCTTTCTTGGACTTACTTCACTTAGCATAATACTCTCTAGGTCCATCCATGTTATTGCAAATGGCAATATTTCATTCTTTTTTTATTGCTGAGTAATATTCTATTGTAAAAATTTTAATGTGCTCACCAGTCTTGGCTTGGGTGGTGTTAGTCATCTATTGCTCTGTAACAAATGACTACAAACGTAGCGGCTTAAAACAACACATTTACTGTCTCCTGGGTTCTGTGGGTCAGGAAAGAAGGCAGAGCTAGCTGAGGCCTCTGCTTCAGGGTCTCTGAAGAAGCTGCCATCAAGGTGTCAGCCAGGTCTCCCCTGAGAGCTTGACAGGGATGGATCTACTTCCAAGTGCTCATGGCCATTGTCAGGCTTGAGTTCCTTGCGGGCAGTTGGACTGAGGGCCTCGGTTCCTTGCTGGCTGTCAGCCCAAGCCGCCCTCAGTTGTTTGTCACATGGGAGTCTCCACGGGGCAGCTGACAACATGGCAGCTTGTTCATCACAGCCAATGAGGAGAGCGTCCATAGAGAGACTGTCCTAGCAGATGGACGTTAGAACTTACCCCAGTTCACAAAAGTGACATCCAGTCACGTTGCCACATTGCATTGGTTAGACACAAGTCACAGCTCCCACCACACTTGAGAGGAGTGGATCACAAGGGCGTGAACACCATGAGACCCACCTCACTGGGATCATCTTAGAATCTGTCCACCTCAGATGGGCCCATTGTTTGACGCTTTGATTTCTTCAGTGTTACTCTATTTGGGGGGTGTTTACAAAGCAGCATAGTAGATATTTTACCCTGGTTGAGGGAATCATGTAGAATGTAGCCATGTTCCTCTCGAACATGCTGAGGGCCTCCCCTGTGGCTGTTCCAGGGGAAGTGCACTCCAGTTCCTTTGTCTTTTGGCCAGTGGTGTGTTTGCCAAATGCATGTAATCAGTGGCTGCGTGAATTGATGTCTTTTTTCTGATAGTAGACTAGAATCACCGAATGTCTGACCTTAGTAGAATTTAATAAGGAGAGGAGTGCAGGTGAAGGAAAGCAGATGTTGGAGTGTCGGGATCATCGTTCTTGGGCTGTGTGACCTGGCAGGAGCAGAAGGCATGTTCTTCCCTCTGTCTGAGCTGTTGTTGCAGAAGTGGGTGCTCGAACTACTGAGCTCACTGGCTCTCTGTGAGGCCAAGGAGGGACGGGGATCGTAGATCAGAGCAGATGAAAATAAAAACACAGTGACATGAAGAAGGAGGGTGCACACAACCGCAGGAGGAAGGAGCAGGCCTCTCAAGCCAGGGTGACGGAAGGGAAATGAAGAAATAGGAAAATATTCAGAGAGGTCACTAGCGTCAATATTTACTGATTTTTTTTGAAGCGAGAAACAGTTTCTGCTCATGGCCAGGACCCTGAGGGACAGAGTCACAGGGGCACAAATGGCAGTGAGAGAAAAGGGGCAGTGCACCCCACTGAGAGGGAACCTGTCCTCTGAAGGCCCCATTCATTCTCAGCGTCCCCCTTGCTAGCTGTTAGCTGCTTTGCTGTCTGCGAATTGATGGAATGAAACCTTCAAGCGCGCCTGCTTTCTTCACTAGAGGCTGATGCTGTTCTACTTTGGTCTCCCCAGACTCCAGCTTGTGGAACCTCAGGCACTCTAGTGTGTGTCTTAAGGAAAGCGCCCACTTTCATGTAGGTTGCCCAGAACAGAATGAGGAAGTTTTAGTACCTATCATCGGCTTATTCAGGATGACTAGAGTTTGAACTGCTAACGGTTTTTTGACTTGACTTTGTCCGTCAGTCTTTATGTTTTTGTACTAGAGTCAGTCAGTGCAGATGCAGTTGATCAAAGTCACTGGTCAGGCATTGGTTTTTATTTCCCCAATAAACAGAAGCTTATGAAGCGCTCTCACATGTTGTTTAGTATATTCTTACAATAACCTTTTGAAGTTGGTATTTCTTATCCCCATT
Source organism: Tadarida brasiliensis (assembly GCA_030848825.1). Classification (NCBI taxonomy): domain Eukaryota; kingdom Metazoa; phylum Chordata; class Mammalia; order Chiroptera; family Molossidae; genus Tadarida; species Tadarida brasiliensis. The sequence continues at coordinate 23,863 of JAUMIU010000118.1, read as the reverse complement.
TTACAGATGAGAAGGCCAAGGCTTACGAAGATTGACACTTAGACAAGGGCATTGTAGGGTTGGGGGCTTGGTGGATGAACAAAATGTAAACTTGAGGTATGCATTGCCAGGAATGCTTTAACCCTCTGAAAATTTTTTGTTATTACTTTTATTTTATCAAAATATTCATAAATGGAGATGTCTGTAGATGTATTTAAAATTCATAGTAAAAAATATTTACGTTAATGTATCTGTAACTACATTTGTAGATAACATGTCAGCATTAGGATTAGAAGAAGATGAAGATACAGAATCACCTTGGGATTCTGAGGTACTATTTATTATTCTTCTATTATTATTTTAAATATCAGCATTGATGATATTAAAACATAAAAGAGATGTTTTGACTTTACTTTTTACCTCTACATTTGCCCATAAAAATTATTGTCTTATGTTTTTAACCTGCAATTAATAAAATAACTATGTGCTAAATCCAGGGTGGAGCAAAAGTAGGTTTGCAGTTGTTCGTATGGAAAATAATGTAATAGTTAATAAATAATAATACAAGAATAAAGTCTTTCACATGCTTACAACTGTAAACCTTCTTTTGCCCCACCCTGTATAATAATACTTCATAGTACAATTCTGATAATTTGCAAGATTCACTTAATTAAATCAGTGTAGTATATTATAAACTACTTTGAAGTCATAAATATAAGTTTGGGTGCTGAAGTTAAGTTTATCTAAAAACTGGAGAATTATTCCAGGTCAACCTCTGTGGCCAAATGTTTTTTTTATAACTTGGCACTTGGAAAGATAATGCCTGGGACTTCAAAGTATTGTTCTATTTGGATTGTCAAGTAGATCTTCAAGGAGCATTTTCAGAGAAAGAAAAGCGTAGTGAATAGTAATAAATATGTAGGATTTGACTTAGTGGTATTTCGATAAGTAACAGCTGTTTTGGACAGTTAAAACAGCATGCATTGAGTACCTTTATGGCAACCGTACTGGTAGTAAGATGAATATAAAGACATGATGAGCTGATCTAACTTGACAGCTATGGAAGCAGATGTGAAGGGTCTGATCTCTTGGATACAGGCATCTGCTGCCTAACGGTACAAACACTGTGTTTGAGGTCTAAGATCATGCTAGCAATCCTGGACCAGTTTCTTACTAGCTATGGGATCTTGGGAAAACTTGTTTTAACCTGTTGGAATGTCAGTGATTTAATTAATAATATGGTACTAATGCCTACCTTTCACATTTGAGTGATAAACAAATCTGATAATAGTGTGAAAACACTTTGTAAATTGTAAAGGGTGCCATGGAAAGGTAAGACACAGTGATCACAGTGTGTTCAGTGACTTACTAAATATTGAGGACACTTTGCAAACCTACAGGACAATAAAATGGCAGTAGTGTCAAGAAAAAAAATGAGGACATTAGAAAGGGTATGTGGATTTCTAATTTGGAGGATATTATGTTTTTGTAGACTGTTAATGGACATATCCTGTAGGAATGCACTGCTTTGGTACTTGAGACCTTCTTGATGAGACCTTATGTGTTTTGACCTTAAGTAAATTCCTGTTATTTATTGTTTAAAACATTTTTATTGATACTTTAGAGAGAGAGGAAGGGAGAGAGAGAGAGAAACATGGATGTGAGAGAGAAACATCGATCAGCTGCCTCCTGCATGCCACTTACTGGGGATTGAGCCTGAAATCCGGGCATGTGCCCTGACCGGGAGTTGAACTGAGATCTCTCAGTCCATGGGACGACGCTCAATCCACTGAGCCACACTGGCTGGGCAAATTTCTGTTATTGAATAGCGACTATGTGCTGGGCAGTTAGACTCTGAATGTACAAGTTGAGGGGTTAGGCTGAAGTGAGTGGGGGGAATAGAAAAACAAGTAAACAAAAGTCCATTACAAGTCACTGTAAGTGTTTCATAAAAAGAAAATGGAGAATGTTAGGTTGGAGAATATTGGGGGATTTTATAGTTAGAATGAGAGTGGGAATGGAATTTAGGTGGTCAGAAAAGATCTTTCTGAATGTGACAAAAGCTGCCAGTCAAGGGCACGTACCTCGGTTACAGTTTGTCCCCGGCCCTGGCCCTGGCCGGGGTCGTGCAGGAGGCAACCAGTAGATGTATTTCACATCCATTGTTCTCTCCCTCTCTCTCTCTCCCTTTCTCCCACTCTATCTGAGATAGAGGGAAAAATATACTTGGGTAGGGATTAAAAAAAAAAAGAAAGCATCCTTTAATAAATGAGACTTGCTTTTTTAAATTATAAAATCTAAAGGTGTCTGGATGTCTCCAAGGCTCCCATCTGTGTTTTACACTCTTCGACTCACCTGAAAAGACTTTATGATCATCATGCAGTTACAGCTGACTGGAGGCCACAGTGGGCAAGGCCTAGACTTCTGTGACATCCTCGTACACATGACCTGAAGGAAGCTTTTCAAATGTGGAGAACAATGCTTTTAATTACGTAGACTGTAGAACGAAAGCACAAAAAGTTGTACATCTTCCAGGGGCTCCTTTTGGTGATCCCAGCGTCAGTAAGCACCAAATATGAACAACAAAGAAAAATATCTTCAAAATATGAAGCATTAGTGACCCAGAGTGCATCAAGGTGTATTGGATTAATATAGCCAAAGAGAAATAAGGACAGGAGAAGGATTAGTCAATGGATTGATGTGTTTTAGGTTGTGAATCAAAAGAAACAATGGATTCTTTTCTTTCTGGATCTTCCAAGGGGCTCTTAGTTTACAGATGGCCTAAGAGTTGAGTTTGTTTCTTTGAAAGGAATACATTTATGATATTTTGTGAGATAATGAATGATGTGGTTAGTTCTTCAGGTGACATTAAAAAAATCCTCCATTTTTTGCCCTGGCCGGTTTGGCTCAGCGGTTGGAGCATCGGCCTGCGGACCAGAGAGTCCTGGGTTCGGTTCCTGCTAAAGGTACGTACCCCCCACCCCCCCAAAAAAGAAATCCTCCATTTTTTATATGGCTCAACAATTTACAAGTTATCTTACCTGGGGGTTTTTAAATACAGCATAATTTTCTTCTTTCTTCAAAAATACCACTTTATTTTCTGTGTCTTTTGTCCAGTCTGATAAGACTTCAACAACATTTTTATGGTCTTCAAAAAGCCGTTCTGATGAAATAAGAAAAACAAGCTAATATTGAGTTAAGCACAATGCCTCATCCTTCACATAGTTTTCTAGAAACTCCCATTTCTTACATGATGTCAAATTGTAACATTCCTGTTATGTTTATTCTTCAGTAACAGGTTTTCAACTTATTTTCCATAAAAAACATGGCAGATGAACCTACACTATATTAATAATGGTCGGCCATTGCATTTTTTCATATTAGCATTTTGGACTCTAAATAGTTCCAGGTGGAGGTGAGCATCCTGTCTGTAAGGAGGACAGTTAGGCAATAATTGGTTTAAACAACTGTGCACGAAACTGTAGATATGCGCTAAGCGCTCTGAAACACCATTCCTTAGGCTCTGAAACATACACAAATATCGGAACCTAACCGAAACAAAAAGGAAGGCTTTCATGTTTGTGTTTGAGGTTCTTCCAGCGTAGGCCATTTCCTCCAAAAAAATTTTCACCCAAAGCTTCTAAAACAAGCAATTCTATATTCCACCAAGCTCTCCTAGGAGACGGTTGTTCTGGGAGTGGTATTAAGAATAAGAAGGAACAGTATTTCTTTAATTACTTTTTTCTTTCTTTCTTTGTTTTTTACTAGATCAATTTTTATCAACAGTACTTGATGTTCTTGACTCCTCCGTCCCATAACCTGACATCCATGGTGAGTGGATTCTAGCAAGAAGTTCAATTTTTGTTTGGGGAGAGTGAGTTCCGATTGACGTTCCTCAGAGCTCACATCTGTGAGATTTAATTTTCCCCTTAGGTTGACAGAGTGGACCTGGTCAGAATGACAAATAGCTCTGACTCCATCTATCTCCACAGAAGGAAAGAAAGGGTTGAGCCGGTGAGTGTTTCTAAGCTAGCTCCATAGATCTCTCTGCCTGCAGATAGGGAAGCCCTTTAACTGTGAGAGGGGCCGTCCCTCTGCTTCCTAAGGCAGGCTCCAGGAGGGACTCTCGGAGCAGCATGTTCTTCCTGTCTACCAAGGAACCCCAAAGCGAACCCTGAGAAGGAACCAAATGGAGGGAGGGAGGGAGGGCAGGAGAAATGTCCCACGTGACGTCGTTTGGATCATTTCAGCACCAGCACATTGTGGTCAGCAGCAAGAGGGCACCCAGAGAGATCAGTGCTTCCTCAAGCCCTTCCTTCTCTGGTCAGGAAGGCTCACAGCCAGATGCTCATGGGCCAGCTCAGCACGGAGGTTAAGATGTTCCCAGCCTTTGGAGCAGACAGACTTGGGTCGAACCCCAGTTCCATTGCTCACTCTCTGTGTCACCTTGAGCAAGTAATTTCCTCTCCCTGAGCTTTAGTTTCCTCCTCAGCAAAATGGGGACATGTGCCTACCTCACAGGGTTGTAGTGAGAATTAGTACAATTATATAGGGTATCCCAAAAAAAGGTATACACACTGAATAATTATAAAGCCAGTGTTTATTAAACTACATTTCATTTTCAAAATGTCATAGAATCTACAGTGTGTATACATTTTGGGGGGACATGCTGTATATGTGTAAGTACTTAGTCCAGTAGTGGACACATAGTAGGTGCTGGGTAAGTGGTCACTATGGTCTTTACTGATGATCAAGATCATTCTTTCTGCTTTGAATTCTATGTCCTTCCAGTCCTTGAAGGAATGTCTCAAGTCTTCTCCACCCTGAAGCCATCTTGGATCACCCAGCAAGGAACCAGCCTCATGAAGCCATGGGCCCAGTCTGGACCGGGGAACACAGAGGTGACCCATATGCGACCCTGCCTTCAAGGGGATCGTGGTCCTATGCAGACTTCCAACTCCCTCTCCACCACTTCCCCACTGTGTGAAGTTAGCAAAACTTCCACTTTTCTTTCTCATCCATACATCAGAAATAATATTTCCTACCTCCGATGAGGGTATTAAGCATGGAAGACGACAGGGAGGGAGGGGAGTGGGAGGGGAAGAGAAGGATGGAAAGGGAATGGAAGGAAGGAAGGACTAGAGAGGAAGAAAGGATAAAAGTGTGAAGACAAAACTACCCTGTGCTGAGAATAGGTGAATGAATGAATGAATGAATGAGTGAATGAATGAATGAACGAACGAGTGAACGAGTGAACGAATGTCATTTCCCCCTGCTGTCTCCAAGGTGGCCGTCCTCCTTCTGGCCCCTGTGGCAGGATGCCTATGCCTCGTTTTTATCATTCTGCCTGGAGAGAGATTTCACTTCCTCCCCTACAACCCCATTTTCAAAAAGTGAAACTTGTTTAGAGGCCCACTGCTCCCAGAAACAGCATCCTTAGACAGACAGCCCACAGCTTCTACCACTTATAGATATTAATAATACATGGCAAAAAGCCGCAGCCTTATTTTATTTTGTTCTCCAAGTCAAGCTCTTTAAATAAAATATTTAGGGAGGAAATATTTACATCCTTGAGGAAGCATTTCTGGTCTTCCAGACAAACACACACCATAGTAATCAAGGGCTGATATGCAGACAGCAGGGTGTAATTCCTCTAATTCCCACACAACCCTAAGGTGCCACTGTCAGCACCCCCATTTTATAGATAAGGAAACGGAGACTCAAACAGGTGCAGCGAACTTTCACAAGGTTAGGTGGCTGCTAAGCAGAAGGGCAGGGATTCCAACCCAGCAGCCTGATGCAGGGCTCACCACCTCACTGTCCTGCCTGGCACCCAGCCTCTGTGTGGGGCAGGAGGGTGAGGGCAAGGATGAGTGGGCATTACTCAGCTGTGCATTAGTGCCCACCCTTACTGGAGGCAGAGCAGGGACATGGAAGGTGGATCAGAAGGGAAAACAAAACGAGCCAAAGCCCTGAGTGAAGCGTGCATCTAACCCATTTGCAGAGCTGAAAGAAGCTGTAGCCAGAGCTTGGGAAGCAGGAGGGAGGTCTGAGCTGAGGAGGAGACTCATGGTGCCATTTCCGGATCTTGGAGTTTATCTGACAGTCCTCAGGAGCCGTAAGCGGGACTGGAGAGCCAGGGGGCCCTGGAGTGACCAACATCATGTTTTAGGACAATCAGTCAAGAGGAAAGACACACCCTGAGTGGGTCCTCCCATGCCCGATGCTCAGCACTAAGCCAGGAGCAGAGGGTGCCACTGGCCCTTCTCTTCAGAAGGGACAGCAGACCAGTATTGACTGAGCCCTCACTCTGTGTCGGGCCCTGAGCTAGGCTGTACGTGGTCCTACCCTTAAAGGATAGCTGTTCAGCTCTACTGTATGCAGGAGTGAACTGAGGCCCAAGGAAGTCAAAGGAGCCCCAGCCTAACAGTGAAGCAAATATAAAATGGTCAACATAATGCACTGTAGTGACAATAACAGCGACGACCATTTATTAAGCACTTTACTAAGTTCCAGCCACTAGGCTGTCATATTTGCAGTGCGGGCATTTTTTCCATAAATTCTGTCAACAGCTCTGTGGGGAAGAGATCACTATACCCATTCTACACGTGAGGAAACTGAGGCTCAGAGAGATTAGGTAACTGGCTCAGAGTCACACAGCTGGCAGCAGACAGAGCACACTCATTCTCAGCCATGGTGTTCCACGGCCCCACTACTCTGCACGGCAACCACGTGTGTCCAAGGACCACGGAGAGTACAAGGGAGGTGCTTAACCAGGGTGATGAGATTTGGCTGGCCCTTGATGAGGAGAAGGAGGGAAAGGGCATTCCATGTGCTCCCCAGGACCCAGGGCAGTCAAGTGCATCACAGGCCCAGGAGATGTACAGTGTAGGAACGTGGCAGGGCATTAGATCAGAAAGGAGCTGGGGTAGAACCTGAAGGACATTGAATGCCAAGCTAAGGAGCTGTGTCTCTATCTGGCAGACAAAGGAAGGCTCTCCGAGGGCTGATGGGTTCCCATGGTGTTCAGGGGAGCATTTGCAAGGCTTCGGGGAGGATGGGTTGGAGTAGAGGAAGATGGCAGCCAAGACATTGGTTAGGATGATCGTGACTTTGGTGAACCCCCCATTTATGAAGCATCCTACTGTACCAGGTGCTGTACATACGTCTCTCTAGTGTCTACTAGACTAGTAAAGGCAGGCGTTCTTGTCCTCCTTGCACAAATGGGGGAGTATGCTGCAGGAGGGTCCCCTCCCTGAGAGCAAATTGATGCTTCCCTCTTGCCTCCCAGGCCAGCCTCCTCAGTGGCCTGTGACCAGCCCTGCTGTCCTCTCAAGAGACCGGGATCTTTGTGCCTTCACACCTGCCCTCCAGGGTCCCTCCTGGGTGCCTACAATGTGCCGCCCCACTCTGGGCTCTGGGAAAGAGACCTGGAGCGTGTTCTGACTCCTGAATTCATCAGAAGTAAACAGGTCACTGTGAATCCTGGGCTTGCAGACCCAGGGGCGCCCCCACCCCCAACTTCCATCCTGGGCTCTCGGAACAACTACTTCCAAGCACATTAGCAGCCTTGAGCTAAGTGCTGAAGTATGTGTTTGCTGCTCAGAGGGAGGGGTTATCGCTGACTCTGCAAGCTTGGCTCTAAGTGCTTGAGAGCTGGGGAAGGGGCCTGGCTGAAAGAGGACCACCCACCCCCTGCAGCTCAGGCCCCTGTACTTAAAAAGCAGGAGCAATCTGGGAGTTGGGTCCTGCTTAAGTGCATTATTAAAAGGCAATCTGCCACACCAGACAGTCTCTGCGAGCACAGTTGAGAGAGGGGTGGCCAGGGAAGGAAAGGGGTCTGGTTAATGGAAAGACTAGAAATTGGAGTAGGGAGTCGAATGGAGATTGTGGAGCAATGCCGAGACCCTACGTTTTTGCCTTGGATTAAGGCATTTCAGAGGGTTCCCAGGTCCAAGTGACCACTCAGGACCCATTCATGTCCACAAACATTTATGAAGAATCTGCCTTGATGTCAAGGTCACACAGGTGGCTGCCAGGATCACCTTGCAGCTTTGAGAGTCAAATGAAATGAAATCTGACCCCCACCTCACCTTGCAGATCAGAGACCCAAGATCACCTCCAGCCTCCCTCTGGGCTGGCTTGATGTGGAATTTAGATTTCCCCCAGTCTGCTGTGGTTTCCAGTGTGTGTGCTGCAATGACTCTGCTTACGGGTTGCAAGCACCGTCCCTTTTCTATGCTGTGACACCCACACTGGACAAATCCTGACCCTCTCTCCCCTCCCCACCAGCACTCCTGTCCCCAAACTGCCTGAGAGACAGACTTTGCTGAAGGTTTCTTGGCAATTGGCAGAATTCCCAGCCCCTCCTGCCCCTGCATCTCCATCCAAGGCACCATCCTGTCTTCCTCTGTGGTCTGATCCCTGCCTCTCCAGCCTCTTCTAACTCCCCCCCCCCCCCTTGCAGCCTGAGATCTAGCCACTCTGATTATGCACCACACTCTTTCCTGCCTCAGGGCCTTTGCACAAGCTGTTTGCTCTGTCTGCATTGCTCTTACTTCCCTTGAGGATGTAGGAGAGGGTTCCTACTTAGCCCAGTTGTCACTGCTCAGTAAGGATTTTCATGATGCCCCAAGCTACTCGTCCTCCAGTATGTTCTAGTCTTCATTATTCTTCTGTTTTATTGCACATATCACAGTTTATAAGTGTGTGTGTGTGTGTTGTGTGTAAATGTCAAACTATCCCACCATATTGCAAGCTTTATGAGGACAGGGATTGAACGTCTAGCAAATGCTCAAGAAATACTAGTTGGGAAAACAACAAATATTAGTTGAATGAATGAATGAATACTGTGTATATGATACAGAAGTAGTTTAAGAGAAGTGATAAGTATCTCTGTCCTGTTGATTGAGGCTTCAGAGACAAGGCACCTCCTAGGTAGGGTTGCAGTACAAAAAAAGTGGTCCCCAGGGGGGCTCAGACCAGACAGTGGGAGGGAGTGAACAGCTGGGGGCACAGAATAGAATGGTGTTTGAGGAATTGCACATGATTTCATCTGTCTGGGGAGTTCAGTGTAAGAGAAAATGGGCTTCCAGATGAGGCTGGAAAGGTGGGCAGGAGATGAGGTTAGAACTTACTAACAGGGTACTAGGGAGCCATTGAAGGATTGTGAGCAGGAGAGCAATGTGGTGGAAACTGACTTTAGAATCAGGATGCCTGTGCCAGTGGGGAGGGAAGTGGCCCAGGTGGGTTGGAGTTGGGGAGCTATCTGAAGGTTGTCGCTGTAATGGGCAGTAGGTAATTAGATGCCTGGGACGCGTGCACTGAAGTGAGGGTAGGCCGTGGTGGGGGGGAGTGCTCACCCACATGGAGATGTCCATGAGGCCACAGGGTCTGTGACCAGCACCAGGGAGGCAGTCTCAGAAGACAGCTTGGAGGTGGCACCTGAAGCCAAGGGCACGGATGAGAGGACCCAGGAAGAATGGCTGAAGGGATAAGAGTTCACTAGACCCTTCCAGCCCTGACAGTCTGTGATTTCATGAGAGCTAGAAGCTCCCTTTGCGAGGGGCAGAGGAGGAATAGAATTCATGCTCTCAGCTCCCGACGCCAGAGGGAGTCAGAGGAATGGAAAGGGCTTATTATCCTCCAGAGCCTGGCATCAGGCGTCACTCAGGTTGGCATCTGACTGCCGGCACTAATGTAATGAGGAGACTGTGGCCAGGCAGCTTGTAATCAGGGGCTTGCCAGTCTGAGCTGGGCTACCAGAGACGTCTGGTTCTGTCCCACGAAAACCGGGAGGTTGGGAGGTTGGAACCCAAGGTGTCTTCAGGGGCCCGCAGCTGGTCTACTGCGTGGGTTTTTGTCCCAGAGGCTGGCCTTTGTAGGCACATGGACGTGAAATGTTCACCAGCAGAGGTTTAGAATCTGTGTTTCATTCAGGACAGGCAAGGAACTGGAGGGCTCAGCCTGGGGAAGAGAAGGCCACAAATCCCAGGAGGCTGCCCTGGGCCAGGGGAGCAAATATGATCTGGGAGTGATGGTAGTGAGCTCCCTGTCACTGGGAGTGAAGTCTGAACATCCCTGCAGAGATCGAGAGAAACTCTAATCTTGAAGAAGGGGTAGAACAAGCTGACTCTTAGAGTCTAAGATTTTGTAGTTCACCTGCAAAGTTTTTTCTGGGTATTCATTCTCCAAAAGCACACTCCCAGAGTCCAAAAAGTTCTACCTAGCATCTCACCTCAAACCCTCTGGCTACAGTGTCGGCTACATTCGCCCAAATTAGTGGATAATGGCATTGTGGAGCCACGCATTTCCTTTCACCAAATCCTCCCAATCCCTCTGTCTCTATTTAAAGACAGCACCCCCAACCCCAGCCAGCCCAGTCGGGGTGGCCCTGTCCCGAGTAAGTCTCAACATATGAAGAGGACAGAGAGCCCAGACGTCATGCTATGCGGATGGATAAGGATCGTCACCAGACCCGGTTCATATACCTCCTGGATGCCTCCGAACGTGGTTCTGTGCTTGCTGTTGCTGGTAACCCACTGAGTTCAGCCATGACTGCCGGCTGTAGCCACAGGGAGGAGCTGGGGATCCTTCTGGGAGCAGGTTCATCTCCACCTTCATGATGGGGCCATGTCATCGGCACACTGTTCCACCTACAGGACTGCAGGGGCTGCCCTGGGCACTGCTGCCGCCCCACCCTGCTGCTGGGTTTGACCTGAGTCAGCGAGAGCGAGAGGCAGGATTCAAACCCCGGGCTCTGAGCTCTCCACTCGACCATCTTGACTCCTGGCTCACTCACCTTCACTACCTAGGTCTTCCAGCGCATGTCCGAGCTACAGGAGTGGGGTCTACAGGCTACATCCCAGGGTGGGCTCCCAGGACGATGTGGTTCAGCAGACCAGAGACTCCGGGGCGGGGTGGGGGTGGGGGGCAGAGTGGGGGGAACGCTTGGCAGCTCCCTCTGCAGACAGGCCTGCTTGTGGCGTCTCAGGGGTGGCCGGACCTGAGGCTCCTTCAGACCCACCCTGCCAGCTTGACTCAGGCAGAGGCAACTACTCCAACCCTTGGCGCAGTGGAGGCAGCTCCCGCAGCAGGCACCTTCCCGATTCTCCAGCTTCCCGCCCGCCCGTGGGGCGGCCCCTGGAAGCCCAGTTCTGTGTGTGATTCTGGGCGACGCTCCTGCAACTTCAACCCAGAACCTGTTCCTTCAGTGCCACTGAAGCTTCAGTAAGCGATGCCATGCTCTGCAGCAGGACCTTTGTCACTTCACATCGGAACCAACCCCAACCCACACCAATGCTAGCATGTCTCCCAATTCCCTCGCTCAGACGTCCTAAAGCCGAGACCCAAAGAAGGCAAGGGACTTGGCCACGGCCCCCTGAGGGTCGGTGTGTCTCAGGCCTTCGGAGTCCCACCCTGGGTTTTCCACCGGCTCCAGCAACAGAGAGAAGGTCAACACCGCCAGGGAAGGTTGTGGGGAGAATGAGGGCTTCCTTCAGACAATGATCCTGTTGGACTGGAGGCGTCTTTCCTTAATTTAGAAAAGTTATGTAAGTGGGCACTGAGTGCCCCAAGGAAGGTGCTGGGCCTGAACCATCTCCGAAACCCCTGCCAGCCGAGCTTCAGACTTGGCTGGAGGGAAAACAGGCATTATTAGGAAAAAACAACAAAAGTCTGGCATGCTGTTTCAATGAAACCCATACAAGTTCTGAAAGACCCACACTCCCGATACTAACCAGATTTGTCAATATTAAAAACCATCTCGGAAGAGTAAAAAAAATTTAATTAAAAATAATAAAAACCGTCGTGGTCAGGATAAAAGGTGGTTGCTTCTGGTGAGGTTAACTGTGGGAGCCGTATTGATTTTCTTTCTGTCACATCATTTCATTTTCAAAGTGTGTCCGTGGTTTATATTTATTAAACAATATCTAATTATGAAAATAGTAACTGATTCATATGTAAATGACTATACAGTTATCACATATATAATGGATACATTAAATATATAATATATATGTTATATATATAATGAATACATTAAATACACAACATATATATATTTGGAGAGTCCAAATTTCATGGCAGGGTAGTCATACAAATTTGAATAAATTTGGCTTTATGAAAATGATTTTTTTTTTTTAATGTGTGCTAGGCAGGTAACTTCACTCCTGAATCATTTCCTTCAGAATTCAAGAAAACATTCGGTCCTGTGCCAGCTATATCGCTTTTTAAATTTCTGTGCCAGCCCTGGTTTGCAGTGTGATGTCTTTTTGTTTTGTGTTTGTTTGTTTGTTTGGGTGTTTCTTGTTTGTTTGCACTCTCTTCTGTTTTATTTTTGCAAGGCTTGGCACAGTTTGCTTGTGCAGTGGTCTTTCCATAGATTATCCTGACGTAAAGGTACCTATTTTCTGGGTCTGTTCATAAGGAACTCTGCACTAAACAGATCTCTTCTGTCCCACAAATTCTGAAAGATTGGAATATAACTGTCAAGCTACAACAAAATCACAAAATGGGGCGAGGAGAATCGCAATTGCCGAGGGCTTCCTGTGGGAGGGGACACACGGGTGCTCTCATTCTGCAGGTCGCAGGGACCTCCGCTCTAGAACTTCAAGACTGAGGCTGACGCTGGTATTCCAGGCCCTACTCACAGTGGTTTGTGCTCAAGGCCTCTGAAGTCTGGCCTCCACCTGCTTGGAAAACTTACCTATTGCTTATGCCCTATCACACACCTAACTCCAGCTGAATCCACCTTTCTCCTCTAGAATGCCATCTCCACACAGCCTCCGTGTCCAAATCCTTCAAGGTGAGCAACAATCATAAGAAGATGGCCAATAAGTTGAGCAGTCACCATGTGATGAGGGTCCCTTGACCAGAATCGAACCCGCGACCCTTTGGTCCACAAGCCGATGCTCTATCCACTGAGCCAAACTGGCCAGGGCTCTAAATATGTTCTTTACAAATGGTACTCCTATTTGAAAATGTTTTATGTGATTTTTTTCCCCTGCATAAGATTTCAACTTAAAAATTATTCTAGCCTGGCTGGTGTGGCTCAGTGGTTGAGCACTGACCCATGCACCAAGAGGTTGCTGGTTCCATTCCCTTTCATGCCCAGGTTGTGGGCCCAATCCCCAGTTGGGGGCATACAGAAGGCGGCCAGTCGATGTTCTCTGTCATCGATGTTTCTATCTCCATCTCTCTTTATCTCTTTCTAAAACCAATATAAAAAACATTTAAAAAAATTATTCTAGAAAGTACATCTTGAAGCAAAATAGGTCAACTGAGAATGATGAGAAAGTTAATGTTTACAAACAAAAAATTTCCCATACTGATGCATTCGTGACCTATATTCACTATACCGTATTCTTTAAAAACATACACCATTTTTCGTTTATTTTGTAGAAAAGTTTAAGGTCCCAACCTTATTTAATAATGTTAGGTTATTTTTATTTCAATATTTTATGCAGGAAGTGATGAAGCAGCCAACTGTGCTGTGAATCGATGAGAACACACACAACACACTAGCTCACACGACTCTGTACTCTGGGTCAGTGGTGCTCAGGTCAGCAGCGTCTGGGCTCCAGTCAGTAGTGACTGACCCTGAGTTCACCTGGTCTTTCTTCGACCTGCAGCCTATGGCTTCGTGGCTTTCATGCTACTTTGAGGGGGTGAAGTTCTTACAGTGTAGAGGCCACAGTAACTTCCTTTTAGTCCTTTAAAATGTAGCATTTCCTCAAAAATTGGTCAAAAAGATTTACTGAAAGATAATGTAATTTTCTTACCTAGTCTCTCTGTGAAAGGTAAGTGCAGGGGAGATTGTTCAGTGATGGTGGTTGTGGGAGGGATTCACTTGGGGGAAATTCCTCTGTTGGCTAAATGTTTGACCAGGATGAGCATGAGAATTGCTATACAGAATGTATGTGTGACCAATGTATTCAACAAACTGAACTCAGGTATAATTAGGAAAAAAATGCTTTATTTTTTTCCCCCACTGTCACAGTTACATCAGTAATGTATGATATTGTCAATCTCCAATTTTTAAAAACAGCTCTCTTTTCATATTAAAATCAACTCTGTAACCCCATTTTTTTTCTAATTTGATAGTTAAAAAGGAAGATTTACCTGGGTCAAAAGATCCATCTCTCCCAGCAAATTGCTGAACATTTGGTCTATATCATCATTTGATTCATCCATCTGAAAAAGAAAGAAACCCAGATATAAACAGTCTAATAAAAGCCTGATTCTGGAATGGTCCCATCTTTGTTTTCTCTCTCCAAGTGCCCATCCATGGTTGAGTCGGGAAGAGAAGGCCATATGGAGAGGAAGGTTCATTTCAGTCTATAATTCCATGACGATCCCTTTCCAATTTGTTACGTCCAAGATTGAACCAAACCCCGGGAAACTGCCTCAGAGCTACAATCAGACTTTGTTTCTGCTGACTAAACTTGTCTCTCTGGGGCCAAATAGACAAAGTAGACATTGTTCAGGAATTCACCTCACCACAGGGCACCCTTAGAAGAGGAGAAAGCCTCATGCCATGGGTGACTATGAAGGAGACAGATGCAGAACTTCATCTCCACTTAAAAATTTACACAGAGCCCAGCCAGTGTGGCTCAGTAGTTGAGCATTGACCCATGCACCCAGAGGTCGCTGGTTCGATTCCTGGTCAGGGCACATGCCCAAGTTGTGGGCCAAATCCCCAGTTGGGGGGCATGCAGGAGGTGGTCAGTTGATGTTCTTTCTCATCGATGTTTCTATCTCTCTCCCTCTCCCTCTCTCTCTCTAAAAATCAATAAAGAAAAAAAAATTTAAAGAAAAAAATGTCTTTGGGTGAGGATTAAAAACAAACAAACAAAAAAACCCTGCCATTCTCTGGAGCATTATCTCGGTCTGTACTGGCCTGCCCTGCTCATATCACCTCATTGTGATTAAATAATACAAAAAGCCAACTATGGAGCTTTCAGAGACCAACTGAGATGTACCAGCTGGCCTGGTACCCCTCTAAATGAATTTGTCCTCTAAGCAAATTTGTTAGTTTTTAGAACTGAGAATGAATAGCAGGATAGATGTGTGCTTAGCAGTTCACTCAGTTCCCTCCTGCCTCAGCTCCCTCCCACCTCCGTTCCCTCCTGCTTATCACTAACTGCCTTCACTTCTGTACTTGCTTGCTTGCTCTTCCCCAAGGCCATCAAGAACTGCCAGTTGCAGAAGTTTGTAACAAACCCCCTATAAAATAAAAAAGTAGCTGAAAGTCGGGGCTGATCTCTGAGAACTCGGGATCCGTCGCTGGCCTGCTTTGCTCTCTATTTGGCCTTAATTTGGCTCTGGTGGTCTCTAGGTTCTCTTGCGCCACAACAGGTCCTTTGAGATTTTGTGTCTTGCTATTGTCGACAGCTTGGCTCGAAAAAACAAAATTCCCTATAGGTTTGGATGTTTCTTACGTTGACAAAGGAAATAAAATGTAAGTGTAAGAGGTGGGCCAAAGGGGGGGATTAAGAGGCATGTGGAAATGTGCTTTCATCTGGAGAACCTGCACTGGTGTCATAAATTTGCACTTGCAGACACATAGTGCTACAATCTCTGAAACCATGAAAACATCCTGTTGTTGCATCTGCTAAATTCCCTGGAGATTATGAGGTCCAGAGGGACATGGAAGAGAATCTGAGGCACAGGGAGATGTAGAGGTTTTATTTAAGGGGAGTTTTCTGGGGGACAAGATCTTGAGCATCTTGAAGTTCCACACCGCCCTAGCACCCATCTTAAGCAAGACTGCTTTTTCACTGGGGTGACTGTAACCTTCTTTTGCAAGCCTCTGGAAACACCGGGCCAACTCCCAGGGATGTTTGTATAGAACCCAGATCTGCCCACAGAGGGTTGTTGGGATTTGAGAGACTTGGGCCTGGCACCTGCACTCTGGGTACCCTTGGGCCACTAGGCATCTGTGCGCATGCTCAGTGATGTCCCTGGCGTTGCTTGGTTACTGTGATTCTGGGCGGGGAGATTCTAAACCGCCAAACTGCCCTGCTGGAACGTTGTGGCGGTGAGGTGATTGGCTGCAGAGAGTATTGGGCTCCAGGCCTGAAAAGCGGTCAGTCTTCTCTGAAGTCTGGCTCTCCGCAATGGAGCACATGTTGAGGTTTATGAGGAGGCTGAACAGGGAGCCGAACTTCAGCCCCTCGGGCTTCATGACCTCGAATGGCCTGAGAGGCAGAGGGCCTCGGCGACACACATATTTGGGGGAGATCCACCGCGCTGTCCTTTTGGGCAACGTATGGAAACTGAAGAAAATTCTCTATTTCAAGCCGGGTAGTTTGCATGACACGGACAAAATGGACAGGTAATAGGACTGGAGGCTGGCGGCCAGGTGGGCCCGGAGGAGGCGGGTGGACCTGGGAGAAGTGCTCTCTGCCAGGGCTCAGCAGGGACAGCGCAGCCCTCCTGCCACCCGGGGGCCAGCTGCCTCCCTCCCGGCCCGCAGCACCTCCGCGGGTAAGGGGTCAAGAGCTCAGGCCGACTTCATAAGCAGCAAAAACAAAAACATAGGGACCCACTCCTAATTCCCCTTACAGAGCACTTTACAGACAATTTTAAAGTGATTTAACTACATATCAGTAATGTATATACAACACTTTATATTTGATGGTCACATGTTTACACCGTAATGTTACATAGTATAGAAAAGTGCATAATGAGACAGATAACTCCCATAACAGATCAACTTCTGGTCTACAGGTTCTTTGGATGAACTCCAGTAACCATTATATATCAGAGTACATGTTTGTTCTTTAAATACATATATGTATATATACATATATATGTATATATAACTCAATTTAGTTTTTAAAAATTAATTAATTTTTGTTACAGATGTTTCTCCTTTTCCCCCCATTGAGACCCTCCTTCACCACCCCACCCCCCCCTAGCATTCTTGTCTATGTCCATTGGTTTTGCTTACATGTATATAATTTGTTTGGTTTATCTCTTCCCTCCCTCCCCTCCCTACTTCCATGTTTCTGGGTCTATTTTGTTCATCCCATTATTTTGTTCATTCTAGTCCACAAATAAGTGAGATCATGTGATATTTGTCTTTCTCAGATTGGCTAATTTACTTAGTATAATACTCTCCAGGATCCTCCATGTCATCTCAAAGGATAAGAGATCTTTCTTTCTTACACCTGCATAGTATTCCATTGTGGACATGTACAGCTTTTTAATCCACTCATCTATTGATGGACACTTGGTCTGTTTCCAGATCTTAGCGATTGTAAATAGTGCTGCTATGAACATGGGGGTACATACATTGTTTCTGATTGGTGTTTCAGGCTTCTTAGGATATGTTCCTAGAAGTGGAATCACTGGGTCAAATGGCAGTTCAATTTTTAATTTTTTGAGGAAACAGCATATTGTTTTCCATAGTGGCTGCACCAGTCTGCATTCCCACCAGCAGTGTGTTAGAGTCCCCTTTTCTCCACCCTCACCAGCACTTGTTTGATGATGTGTTGATGGCAGCCGTTCTGGCAGGTGTGAGGTGATATACCTCATAGTTGCTTTAATTTGCATCTCTCTGATAATTAGTGATATTGAGCATTTTTTTCATATGTCTCTTGGCCATTTGTATGTCCTGTTTGAAGAGCTGTCTTATTTAGGTCTTCTGCCCATTCTTTAAAAAAATTGTTTTTTCCTTTATTGATTTCAGAGAGAGAAGAAGGGAGAGGGAGAGAGATAGAAACATCTATGAGAGCACATCAATAGGCCACCTCCTGCATGCCCCCCACTGGGGACTGGGCCCACAACTGGGCATGTGCCCTGACTGGGAATCCAACTGGTGACCTCTTGGTGCATGGGTCCACACTCAACCAGTGAGCCACACACTGGCTGACTTCTGCCCATTTTTTAATTGGAGTCTTTGTCTTTCTTTTGTTGAGTTGTATGAGTACTTTATATATTTTGGAAATTTTCCCTTTATCTGATGTATCATTGGCTCTTATGCTCTCCTATATAGTGGGTTCCCTTTCCTTTTTGATGCTTGCTTGTTTCTTTTGCTGTGCAGAAGCTTTTTGCTTGATACAGTCCCATGTGTTCAGTTTTTCCTTTCTCTTGCCTTAGGCATTGTATCAGTGAAAATTCTGCTGCCTGTGATGTCTGAAATTTTGTTGCCTACATTTTCTTCTAGGATTTTTATGGATTCATGAGTCACATTTAAGTCTTCTATCCATTTTGAATTTATTCTTGTGTATGGTGTAAATTGGTGGTCTAGCTTCATTTTTTTGCATGTAGCTGTCCAATGTTCCCAACACTATTTATTAAAAAGGCTGTCTTTACTCCATTGTATGCCCTTGCCTCCTTTATCAAACATTAATGGAGCATAATGTCTTGGGTCAATTTCTGGGTTCTCTGTTCTGTTCCATTGATCTATATGCCTGTTCTTGTGCCAGTACCAGGCTGTTTTTATTACAGTGGATTTGTAGTATAACCTGATATCCGGTATTGTGATTCCTCCTATTTTGTTCTTCTTTTTCAAGATTGCTGTGGCTATTTGGGATCTTTTTTGGTTCCATGTAAACTTTTGAACTATTCTAGTTCTGTGAAATATGTCATTGGTATTTTGATGGGGATTGCATTGAATCTATAGATTGCTTTGGGTAGTATGGACATTTTAATGATGTTAATTCTTCCAATCCGTGAACAAGGTATATGCTTCCACTTTTTTTTTTATATCTTCCTCTATTTCTTTTTTCAGTGTCCTGTAGTTGTCTGCAAATAGGTCCTTTATTTCTTGGGTTAAGTTTATTCCTAGGTATAGGAATTTATTTTGCTGCAATAGTAAATGGGATTGTTTTTTAGTTTCTCTCTCTGTGAGTTCATTGTTGGTGTATAATAATGCCATCCATTTCTTGATGTTAATTTTGTGTCCTGCTACTTTGCCAAATTCATTTATTTAATCTAGTAGATTTTTGATGGAGTCTTTAGGGTTTTCTATGTACAGTATCATGTCATCTGCAAACAATGAGAGTTTCACTTCCTTCTTTCCAATTTGGATCCCTTTTATTTTTCCTTCTTGTCTAATTTCTATGGCTAAGACTTCCAGTACTATGTTGAATAAGAGTGGTGAAAGTGGGCATCCCTGTCTTGTTCCTCTTCTTAAGGGAAATTCTTTTAGTTTTTGCCCATTGAGTATGATGTTGGCTGTAGGTTTTTCATATATGGCCTTTATTATGTCGAGATATGATCCCGCTATTCCTACATTGCTTAGTGTTTTTTTTTTTTTTTTCAGAAATGGGTACTGGATTTTGTCGAATGCCTTTTCAGCATCTATTGGTATGATCATATGGTGTTTATCTTTCATTTTGTTTATGTGGTGTATCACATTTATTGATTTCCGAATATTGTGCCATCCTTGCATCCCTGGGATGAATCCTACTTGGTCACGGTGAATAATTTTTTTAATGTATTGCTGGATCCAATTTGCTAATATTTTGTTAAGGATTTTGGCATCTGTGTTCGTCAGGGATATTGGGCTGTAGTTTTCTTTCTTTGTAGTGTCTTTATCTGGTTTGGAATTAGAATTATGCTAGCCTTATAAAACAAGTTTGGAAGTCTTCCTTCTTGGATTTTTGGAATAGTTTGAGGAAAATTGGTGTTCGTTCTTTCTTTAATGTTTGGTAAAATTCCCCCATTAAGTCGTCCGGGCCTGGGCTTTAGTTTGCTGGAAGTTTCTTGATTACACCTTCAATTTCAATTTGCTTAGTTGTTATTGGTCTGTTTAAGTTTTCTATCTCTTTCCGGTTCAGTTTTGGGAGACTGTGTGATTCTAGAAATTTATCCATTTTGCCTAGATTGTCCAATTTGTTGGCGTATAATTGTTCATAGTATTCTTTAATGATCCTTTGTATTTCTGTGGTGTCAGTTGTTACTTCTCTTTTGTCTCTGATTTTGTTTATTTGGGTCCTCTGTCTTTGTTTTGGTGAGACTGACTAAGGGTCCATCAATCTTCTTTATCTTTTCAAAGAATCAGCTCTTCGTTTCATTGATCTTTTGAATTGTTTTATTTAGTGTCTATGTCGATTATTTCTGCTCTGACCTTTACTATTTCTTTCCTTCTACTTGCTTTGGGTTTTACTTTTTGTTTACTTTCTAGTTCTTTAAGTTGTAAGGTTCTATAGTCAATTAGGAATTTTTATTGTTTCTTGAGGTATGCCTGTAGTGCTATGAACTTCCCTCTCAGGACTGCTTTCACTACATCCCATAGATTTTGTGTTGTTGTGTGTTCATTTTCATCGGTTTCCAGGAAGTTTTTAATTTCTTCCTTGATCTCCTTGGTAACCCTATTGTTGTTTAATAACACGCCATTTAGGCTCCATGTGTTTGAACATTTTTGATTGTTTTAAATGTAATTGATTTCTAGTTTCATGCCATTGTGATCTGAGAAGATGCTTGATATGATTTCAATATTCTTTAACTCGTAGCGACTTAGTTGTGTTCTAACATGTGGTCTAAATTTGAGAATGTCCCATGTGCACTTAAGAAGAATGTGAATTCTGCAGTTTTGGGGTGTAATTCTCTGTAGATATCTATTAAATTCATTTGATCTAATGCATCATTTAGAGTCTCTGTTTCCTTGTTAATTTTTTTCTGGAGGATCTATCCAATGATGTCAGCGGGTGTTGAAGTCCCCTGCTATGATTGCATTGCTGTTGATTTCTCTTTTGAAGTCCTCCAGAAGTTTTTTACTGTATTTTGGTGCTCCTATATTGGGTGCATATAAGTTTACCAAGGTTATATCCTCCTGTTGCACAGGTCCTTTCAAAATTATGTAGTGGCCTTCTTTGTTTCTAGTTTTGGCCTTCATTTTGAAGTGTATTTTATCAGATATGAGTATTGCTACCCAAGCTTTTTTTTCCTTTCCATGCTTGGAAGATTTTTTGTCCATCCCTTCATTTTCAACCTATGTGAGTCTTTTGTTGTGAGGTGGGTCTCTTGTAAACAAGATATATATGAGTCATGCTTTCTTATCCATTCAGCTACTCTGCATCTTTTGATGGAAGTATTTAATCCACTTACATTGAAAGTTATATTGATATGTACTTATTTATTGCCATTTTAATTTATTATGGTTGTGTTTCCCTTCCTATTTCTTCTACTAATAACAGCAGTCCTTTTAGCATTTCTTACGGTGCTGGCTTGGTGCTAATATATTCCCTTAGCCTTTTTCGTTTTCCTTTTTTTTTTGTCTGGGAAGCTTTTTATTTCACCTTCTATTTTGAATGATAGCCTTGCTGGATAGACTGGTCTTGGATTCAGATCCTTGTTTTTCATTATCTTGATTACTTCATGCCATTTTCTTCTGGCCTATAGTGTTTGTGTTGAGAAGTCAGCTGATAGCCTTATGGGGGGTTTTTTGTAGGTAACCTGTTGCTTATCTCTTGCTGCCTTTAGGATTCTCTCTTTGTCTTTAATTTTTGGCATTTTAATTATTATGTGTCTTGATGTGGGCCTATTTTAGGTTCTTCTTATATGGGACTCTCTGTGCTTGTTGAACTTGTATGCCTTTTTCCTTCACCAAGTTAGGAAAATTTTCTGTCACTATTTCTTCAAATATATTCTCTAACCCTTGCTCATTTTCTTCTTCTTCTGGAACTTCTGTGATGTGGATGTTGTTACATTTCATATTGTCTCACAGTTCTCTTAACCTGTTCTGTTTTTTAATTGTTTTTTTCTTTTTGGTTCTCTGATTGGGTGATTTTTTTTCTACCATGTCTTCTAATTCTCTGATTTGATCCTCGGCTTGCCCTACTCTGCTGGTTATTCCTTCCAATGTGTTCTTAATTACTTCTATGTCATTCTTCATTTCGTCCTGATGGTATTTCATTTCCAGTTGGTTGATTTTCAGGGTTTCTGTGTCTTTTCTCATGCTGTTGAGCTCTTTAGTCATGTTGAGCTTCTCATTATCATTACTCTGAACTCTACCTCTGATAACTTCCTTAATTGTATTTCATTTATCTCTTCTTCTATAGAATTATCTGGTTCTTTCATTTGGGATTTGTTTCTTTATTTCACCATTTTGGTGGTCTCAGTGGGTTTTGGAGACTGCCAAATTTTCCCTGTGGGTGTTGGTGTTCTGCTGATTGTGGCTCCCTCTACTAGATTTGGATGAGTGTGGGAGGACCCACGTTTAACAACACTGTCAAGTCTTACATTCCTGGGTTGATTTGTAGGCCAAGCAAAGGTTCAGTTATCCTTTAGCTTTTGCCTGCAAGCTATTATTCTCAGTTACTTGATGAGCCTCAAATTGTAGCCCTGAGCTGAATGAAAAGTCCCTTGGGTGTACAGAGTAAGAGTTTTTCCAATGGGTGAGGCAATTGCTTGCTGGCAGGCTCTAGTTGTTAAAGAGACTTAATTTGCATTTCTCTGGCCTGGCCTCATGGTGTTAAATTCCTGAACAAGGGGTTGTTTCTTCTCCCCCGGGGCTCTTTGAGCAAGAATGTCACTGTCCCATGAGGGAGTGATTCAGCACAAAACTCCCAGTGTCCTCCCCTCCTGCTCTCTCCTGAGCCAGGAGCCCCGGACTCTCTCCACACAGTTCCAGTCCAGTCTGTTTTCCCTCTGCTGGAGCCCAAGTTGTGTGACTGTAGCTGATTTAGTGCTCTGGCCCTTCAGTGACCTGAGTGCTCACAGCTCAAACAGCCCTCAGATGCTGTCCATTGGCTCCCATCCTGCCCTCTCACGCCTCTGCAGATCCTACTAGGCTTGATTTGTTTTCCTCTTTCTGTCCCTGGGTATAAGGGTTCTCTCCAGCTGCTTTTTAGTTGGTTTTTCCTAATTATTTGTCTTTATTTTTGTTGTAATTCCAGTTTTGTTCTGGGAGATGGTCTGTGTAGCTTCCATTCACTCCACTGCCATTTCTCTTCTCTGCACATTTGTTCCTTATTGAGGGACCTCAGAAGGAACTTTGAAGTGGGAAGATGGCCATGGTGTTGAATAGGAAGCCTCAGTTTCTCAAAATGTGTGCTCTACCTATGTTTATCAATTTTAAAAAACCAAATAAATATGGTTTTAGATTTTTTGAGTTGCATATGTTATCTTTTATTGTTATGATGAAATTAAGAAAATATTTGTATAGTAGACAAAGATTTACCCTTCTAGATATCAACATGTGCTATAAATTTTCACAATTTGTTTACTAATGGCTGAAAAGACAGATAAATGATTGAAACAGAATGGAAAATATCCAAACACCCCAAATATATGTAAGACTTTACATCATGTTCATAGGAAAAGGTGAATTAAAAATCGTGGAGAAATACTTGTTAAATATTTGGAGAAAACTAGCTAGATTTTTAACTCGTCCAAATAAATTCCAGAATAAAACTTTTAAATATATAAAATGAGAAAAGTACCAGGAGAAAACACAAATGCCTCTTTATATATATTTTATGTTGATTAAAACTTCAAAAACAAGATTTCTGGAGGTTGAGCAATAAAAAAGTCATACCGTCTGTCAGAGGGTATATTAACCAAATAAACTGTACTTGCAAAATATTTACAATGTATGTGTATCAGAGAAAAAGCATATCTTCATTTTGCAGAGAAGTCCTTGAAATAAAGAAAAAAAAACTCTAATTAGAAAGTAGGCAAAGTACTTTTTGCATATCTATAAATGACCAATTGACAAAAGGAAAAATATTTAGTGTCCCTGGTAAGAAAAGAAATTTAAGTTAAAGGAGGAGTGAAACATTGTTTTCCATCCACAAAGTTTGTGAAGATGACCAGCGATTGTACTTACACTACTGCTGCCTAAGTTGCTTTTGATTTTTGAAATAGGCAATTTGGTGCCGAGTACCACAGTAATAATAATAATTTATACACACACACACACACACACACA
>JAUMIU010000117.1:0-29391 GCA_030848825.1 Tadarida brasiliensis | reverse complement strand
TTTTGTTTTTGTCTTTTAAGTTCCTCGGCTGCATATCCTGGTACAGAGGAACTCCAAAAGTCTCCCCTTTCCTTTGCTCTGCGTTTCCTGTAATTTCTGGGAAGGACCTGCCTTCGTTGTTGGTTGGCTGCTTGGTTGCTTGGTTCATCCCTTTTCACTCTTCTTTTCTCCTCCTCTCTCCCTCCCTGCTGTCCCAACAACTTCAGGACGATTTCCACTGAGTGCTGTCTGATTCCTCCTCCTCTCCCCTTCCATGCCCCCTCCTCTGCTGCACACTTTTGGGAGAAGTACAGGTTGTTAGCCTTGTTCTCCAGATAAGGCCCTGCTACACACGCCCCACTAAGCTCTTCGGCTTTGTTTAACTTTCCTGCCTCGGGTTCCCCATTCCTCTTCCCCCAGAATTTTCCTGGCATTTCAGTGTCCAACAACAAATCTAGGAAATAGCCTCAGGTGAGGATTAAGCAGCAGCAGCAGCAGCAGCAGCAGCAGCACAAGCCACAGCCACAACAAAGAATGACTCAGTGAATCACACATCAATCAGACTCAACAATCACACATCAGTTCCCGGGGTGAATGCTGTGGAAGGCGAAGAGACGAATGGGGTATGCTTTGAACTGCCAAACTGCTTCTTGCCCGCCTTGCCTTGTTTTTCCAGTGAGGGCACCCACACCTACTGTCACTGATGATGTTCATTCCCCTTCAGGGACAGAACACTGGCCTTTCACACTGTGGAGGACACTCTCTGACAGATGCAGGAACTCCCTGACACCCAAAGACAGGTTTTTTGATTTCCTGACTTGTTTCTAGGTTCTCTTTGAAGGGTGGTAAACATACACATCACCTACGATCTACGATCTGAACCCTTTTAAGAGCACATAGCTGACTGGCATTGAGTACATCTGCTCACATCCTCCTCCTGGGGTCCACTCATTTGGTTTGATTTCTTTTTAATTTTTTTTCTTTATTGATTTTAGAGAGAGAGGAGGGAGCGAGCGGTAGAGAAAGATAGAAACATCAGTGAGACAGGACATCGATCGGCTGCCTCCTGCATGCCCTCCACTGGGGATTGGGCCCACAACCCGGGCATGTGCCCTGACTGGGAACTGGTGACCTCTTGGAGTACGGGTTGACACTCAACCAGTGAGCTACACCAGCCGGGCTTCGGTTTGATTTTTAAAACAACCCCAGGATCACGACTTAGGATTCAGGGTTCGCCCAACGAGCCAAACCTGTGTGTGTGTGTGTGGGTGTGTGTGTGTGTGTGTGTGTGTGTGTGTGTGTGTGTGTTGGTGTATGTGTGGGAAGGTCTGTGTGTGTGTGCGTGCGTGATTGAGTGAGTTGAGCGAGCGAGGCGAGCGAGTCCCTCTCCTGCCTGCTTCCGGTGCGACCAGCAGACCCTGGGGCGCGCGCGCGCAGGACTCGGGCCGTTGCCAGGCAACGACGGGAATCAATGGCGGGAGCCGCGCTTCCCGCCTCCTCAATGGCCTCCCAAGGTGCCGGTTGGCTGGTTGATGCGATAGACTAGTTGCCCGGCACCGGACTTAGCCCCACCAACGGAGAGCAACCGGATCGACCAGTTGCCGGGATCTCTAACAGGCCGCGACCGGCATCTATTGGAGGCTGCTGTGGGAGTGAGTGTGTGTGTTTGGGGGGCTGGTGTGGGTGAATGGTGCGTGGCCTGCTGTGGTTGACCTGGCGTGGGCTGGGCGGGCGAGGGCGGGTCAGGCAGTGAGTGCTCGGCTGGGTGGGAAAGTGTATGCGTCTGTGTGTGTGTGCGTGAGTGAGTGAGTGAGTGAGCTGAGCGAGCGAGCGAATCCCTCTCCTGCCTGCTTCCCCGGTTGGACCAGCAGACCCTCGGGCGGGCGCGCGCAGGAGTCGGGCCGTTGCCAGGCAACGACGGGGATGAATGGCGGCTGCCGCGCTTCCCACCTCATCAATGGCCTCCCAAGGTGCCGGTTGGCCTGTTGACGCGCTAGAGTAGTTGCTCCGCAGCGGACTGAGCCGCACCAACGGAGAGCGACCGGGTCGACCAATTGCCACGATCTCTGACAGGCCGCGACCGGCATCTATTGGAGGCTGCTGTGGGAGTGAGTGTGTGTTTCGGGGGGGGAGGAGGGGGGTGTGGGTGAATGGTGCGTGGCCTGCTGTGGTTGTCCTGGCTGGGCTGGGCGGGCGAGGGCCGGTCACGCAGTAAATATTAACCTGTTGACTTGATTGGCTTACTTTTAATAATGAAGTATTTAAAATAAGACTGTACATTTCCTACCTCTCTCAAAACAGGGAAAACAACGCGAGAGCGTCGCCATCGTTGCGATGTGTACCAGGACGGTTTCCACCCCTGTCTATCGATTAGGGATTGGCCGCACCAGCGAAAACACTAAGAGACTCGAGCAGGTTTCTCTGCGCACAGAAGGTATTGTCCGCTGTGCCAAAGATCACCCAGAGAAGCTGCTTCTTGGATCCAAGGAAATCCCCAAATCCGCCCGGGAACCGCTTTTGCGCCTGCCCTTCCTGGGCACAGGAGGAGCATAGGGGAGAAGCGCGTCCAGACTCCGCAAAGGTCCCTGTCCTGCAAGAAAGCAGAGCGATTAGGCTTGGTGGGAGGGGCGGGTGGAGAAAGAGAGAGAGAGAGAGAGAGAGAGAGAGAGACAGAGAGACAGAGAGAGAGACAGAGAGAGAGATTCCACATGAGAAGTGAGAGGAGACAAGTTTCCAAAGCACCTTCCATCTGCCATGAATCGACAGGAGTCAGGGCTACTTAGCGTTGGGCCGTGCATCTCTGTGGCCCCGTTAGTCACAATGCAATGTGATCCCAAGGGCCTCATTATGACGTGTGGCAATTGCGCAGCACCTTTCTGGTGGCAGCTTTTCTAAGCTCTGCACAAAGGTGGTCCAGGAGAGCGCCTGCTGAGTCCACAGTGGGAGGAGCCGTAAAGACAGAGGGCGGGGGCAGTCGTGAATGATGGCAGTTAGCAGCACGCTAAGCACAGCGGAGAAATGCAAGGCAGTGTAGACCGAAAGGGTAGGTGTAAATGACACAGGGCAGTATCTGAAATGGAAACTGCTTTCATGGACTTGGAAAATGCAAGTTGGGGCCTCATCCCTTACACTCCTTTGTTGACACCTGTGTCGTGTGGAAATGGAATACACGTGAATCAGCCACTCCGAGCTGTGTTGTCCTTTTGCTGGTCCTTGTTACACTTGTGCACTTTCCCCAGACAACAAAAGTATTTATTTGGTGGACTGAAGAGGGCGACAGAGGGCTTCCTGGCAGGAAACCGCAAACCACACTTCTGGCGGAGGCCACCGACCCCGCGGGGCAAGCCCCCAAAAGTCATGCCCAAAGGCCTGCTCCCCCCCCCCAGTTGGTTTTAGTCACCGCCCCGACAACCCACTGAGCTTGAGTCCAACAGGGGAACGAACGGCAAATGTGTTCCATAGGACACCCCTCTACTGCTCGGCCCGCCTGCCTCCAGCTTCCCCAGGCCATACCGGTTTGGGCACCTGGGAAGCTTTCGCCCCACTCCTCCCCTTGCCTTGGGTTTGAATCTCTGCCAAGTGCAAGTGGTGGGGCGGGGCGAGGAGGAGGCCTACTAAGGAAACTTGTCCTCAACCACTAGTTCCCGTTCTCCTGTGGGTGATCTTGGTGTAACTGCACACTGGTTATTTTTCGAGTGAGTGTGTGGGGACAATCAGAAAAAATGCAAAAAGGAAGCAGACGAATACCCATGCCCCGTGTGTCATGAACTCATTAGGTGTTTGAGAGTTCCCTCTTCCCCCTCCCTCCTTCCCTCCCACCTGCCCACATCCCCCCCCCCCTCCCTTTCCCCCTTCCACTCGCTCTAAAAATCCATCTGTGATAAAAATGGGACGTGCTCCTCTCACAGGCACCAGAGAGGTGTGACTGGACAATCCCCTGAAATCACACACAGGGAGAGGCCTGTCCCCAACCTCCATCCTTGTCTTCTCATGGAGAAGGATTTAGAGAAGACACTCCTACGTAATAGTAATATTTGCGTTCTGCTCGCTCGGTGAATTTATTACATCGTGAATGCCAGTGAACGGAGCACAACGTGAAATTGTGCATATTTGTTACGGAAAACATAGCGAGCAAACCTATACGTGTGGCCTAGGAAGCACAGGCAGGCTCCCAGCAAATCTAAAGAGCCTTTTCTGCCTTCCATACCCTTCTGGCTGGAAGGTTTTGTTTTTGTCTTTTAAGTTCCTCGGCTGCATATCCTGGTACAGAGGAACTCCAAAAGTCTCCCCTTTCCTTTGCTCTGCGTTTCCTGTAATTTCTGGGAAGGACCTGCCTTCGTTGTTGGTTGGCTGCTTGGTTGCTTGGTTCATCCCTTTTCACTCTTCTTTTCTCCTCCTCTCTCCCTCCCTGCTGTCCCAACAACTTCAGGACGATTTCCACTGAGTGCTGTCTGATTCCTCCTCCTCTCCCCTTCCATGCCCCCTCCTCTGCTGCACACTTTTGGGAGAAGTACAGGTTGTTAGCCTTGTTCTCCAGATAAGGCCCTGCTACACACGCCCCACTAAGCTCTTCGGCTTTGTTTAACTTTCCTGCCTCGGGTTCCCCATTCCTCTTCCCCCAGAATTTTCCTGGCATTTCAGTGTCCAACAACAAATCTAGGAAATAGCCTCAGGTGAGGATTAAGCAGCAGCAGCAGCAGCAGCAGCAGCAGCAGCACAAGCCACAGCCACAACAAAGAATGACTCAGTGAATCACACATCAATCAGACTCAACAATCACACATCAGTTCCCGGGGTGAATGCTGTGGAAGGCGAAGAGACGAATGGGGTATGCTTTGAACTGCCAAACTGCTTCTTGCCCGCCTTGCCTTGTTTTTCCAGTGAGGGCACCCACACCTACTGTCACTGATGATGTTCATTCCCCTTCAGGGACAGAACACTGGCCTTTCACACTGTGGAGGACACTCTCTGACAGATGCAGGAACTCCCTGACACCCAAAGACAGGGTTTTTTGATTTCCTGACTTGTTTCTAGGTTCTCTTTGAAGGGTGGTAAACATACACATCACCTACGATCTACGATCTGAACCCTTTTAAGAGCACATAGCTGACTGGCATTGAGTACATCTGCTCACATCCTCCTCCTGGGGTCCACTCATTTGGTTTGATTTCTTTTTAATTGTTTTTCTTTATTGATTTTAGAGAGAGAGGAAGGGAGCGAGCGGTAGAGAAAGATAGAAACATCAGTGAGACAGGACATCGATCGGCTGCCTCCTGCATGCCCTCCACTGGGGATTGGGCCCACAACCCGGGCATGTGCCCTGACTGGGAACTGGTGACCTCTTGGAGTACGGGTTGACACTCAACCAGTGAGCTACACCAGCCGGGCTTCGGTTTGATTTTTAAAACAACCCCAGGATCACGACTTAGGATTCAGGGTTCGCCCAACGAGCCAAACCTGTGTGTGTGTGTGTGTGGGTGTGTGTGTGTGTGTGTGTGTGTGTGTGTGTGTGTTGGTGTATGTGTGGGAAGGTCTGTGTGTGTGTGCGTGCGTGATTGAGTGAGTTGAGCGAGCGAGCGAGCGAGTCCCTCTCCTGCCTGCTTCCGGTGCGACCAGCAGACCCTGGGGCGCGCGCGCGCAGGACTCGGGCCGTTGCCAGGCAACGACGGGAATCAATGGCGGGAGCCGCGCTTCCCGCCTCCTCAATGGCCTCCCAAGGTGCCGGTTGGCTGGTTGATGCGATAGACTAGTTGCCCGGCACCGGACTTAGCCCCACCAACGGAGAGCAACCGGATCGACCAGTTGCCGGGATCTCTAACAGGCCGCGACCGGCATCTATTGGAGGCTGCTGTGGGAGTGAGTGTGTGTGTTTGGGGGGCTGGTGTGGGTGAATGGTGCGTGGCCTGCTGTGGTTGACCTGGCGTGGGCTGGGCGGGCGAGGGCGGGTCAGGCAGTGAGTGCTCGGCTGGGTGGGAAAGTGTATGCGTCTGTGTGTGTGTGCGTGAGTGAGTGAGTGAGTGAGCTGAGCGAGCGAGCGAATCCCTCTCCTGCCTGCTTCCGGTTGGACCAGCAGACCCTCGGGCGGGCGCGCGCAGGAGTCGGGCCGTTGCCAGGCAACGACGGGGATGAATGGCGGCTGCCGCGCTTCCCACCTCATCAATGGCCTCCCAAGGTGCCGGTTGGCCTGTTGACGCGCTAGAGTAGTTGCTCCGCAGCGGACTGAGCCGCACCAACGGAGAGCGACCGGGTCGACCAATTGCCACGATCTCTGACAGGCCGCGACCGGCATCTATTGGAGGCTGCTGTGGGAGTGAGTGTGTGTTTCGGGGGGGGAGGAGGGGGGTGTGGGTGAATGGTGCGTGGCCTGCTGTGGTTGTCCTGGCTGGGCTGGGCGGGCGAGGGCCGGTCACGCAGTAAATATTAACCTGTTGACTTGATTGGCTTACTTTTAATAATGAAGTATTTAAAATAAGACTGTACATTTCCTACCTCTCTCAAAACAGGGAAAACAACGCGAGAGCGTCGCCATCGTTGCGATGTGTACCAGGACGGTTTCCACCCCTGTCTATCGATTAGGGATTGGCCGCACCAGCGAAAACACTAAGAGACTCGAGCAGGTTTCTCTGCGCACAGAAGGTATTGTCCGCTGTGCCAAAGATCACCCAGAGAAGCTGCTTCTTGGATCCAAGGAAATCCCCAAATCCGCCCGGGAACCGCTTTTGCGCCTGCCCTTCCTGGGCACAGGAGGAGCATAGGGGAGAAGCGCGTCCAGACTCCGCAAAGGTCCCTGTCCTGCAAGAAAGCAGAGCGATTAGGCTTGGTGGGAGGGGCGGGTGGAGAAAGAGAGAGAGAGAGAGAGAGAGAGAGAGAGACAGAGAGACAGAGAGAGAGACAGAGAGAGAGATTCCACATGAGAAGTGAGAGGAGACAAGTTTCCAAAGCACCTTCCATCTGCCATGAATCGACAGGAGTCAGGGCTACTTAGCGTTGGGCCGTGCATCTCTGTGGCCCCGTTAGTCACAATGCAATGTGATCCCAAGGGCCTCATTATGACGTGTGGCAATTGCGCAGCACCTTTCTGGTGGCAGCTTTTCTAAGCTCTGCACAAAGGTGGTCCAGGAGAGCGCCTGCTGAGTCCACAGTGGGAGGAGCCGTAAAGACAGAGGGCGGGGGCAGTCGTGAATGATGGCAGTTAGCAGCACGCTAAGCACAGCGGAGAAATGCAAGGCAGTGTAGACCGAAAGGGTAGGTGTAAATGACACAGGGCAGTATCTGAAATGGAAACTGCTTTCATGGACTTGGAAAATGCAAGTTGGGGCCTCATCCCTTACACTCCTTTGTTGACACCTGTGTCGTGTGGAAATGGAATACACGTGAATCAGCCACTCCGAGCTGTGTTGTCCTTTTGCTGGTCCTTGTTACACTTGTGCACTTTCCCCAGACAACAAAAGTATTTATTTGGTGGACTGAAGAGGGCGACAGAGGGCTTCCTGGCAGGAAACCGCAAACCACACTTCTGGCGGAGGCCACCGACCCCGCGGGGCAAGCCCCCAAAAGTCATGCCCAAAGGCCTGCTCCCCCCCCCAGTTGGTTTTAGTCACCGCCCCGACAACCCACTGAGCTTGAGTCCAACAGGGGAACGAACGGCAAATGTGTTCCATAGGACACCCCTCTACTGCTCGGCCCGCCTGCCTCCAGCTTCCCCAGGCCATACCGGTTTGGGCACCTGGGAAGCTTTCGCCCCACTCCTCCCCTTGCCTTGGGTTTGAATCTCTGCCAAGTGCAAGTGGTGGGGCGGGGCGAGGAGGAGGCCTACTAAGGAAACTTGTCCTCAACCACTAGTTCCCGTTCTCCTGTGGGTGATCTTGGTGTAACTGCACACTGGTTATTTTTCGAGTGAGTGTGTGGGGACAATCAGAAAAAATGCAAAAAGGAAGCAGACGAATACCCATGCCCCGTGTGTCATGAACTCATTAGGTGTTTGAGAGTTCCCTCTTCCCCCTCCCTCCTTCCCTCCCACCTGCCCACATCCCCCCCCCTCCCTTTCCCCCTTCCACTCGCTCTAAAAATCCATCTGTGATAAAAATGGGACGTGCTCCTCTCACAGGCACCAGAGAGGTGTGACTGGACAATCCCCTGAAATCACACACAGGGAGAGGCCTGTCCCCAACCTCCATCCTTGTCTTCTCATGGAGAAGGATTTAGAGAAGACACTCCTACGTAATAGTAATATTTGCGTTCTGCTCGCTCGGTGAATTTATTACATCGTGAATGCCAGTGAACGGAGCACAACGTGAAATTGTGCATATTTGTTACGGAAAACATAGCGAGCAAACCTATACGTGTGGCCTAGGAAGCACAGGCAGGCTCCCAGCAAATCTAAAGAGCCTTTTCTGCCTTCCATACCCTTCTGGCTGGAAGGTTTTGTTTTTGTCTTTTAAGTTCCTCGGCTGCATATCCTGGTACAGAGGAACTCCAAAAGTCTCCCCTTTCCTTTGCTCTGCGTTTCCTGTAATTTCTGGGAAGGACCTGCCTTCGTTGTTGGTTGGCTGCTTGGTTGCTTGGTTCATCCCTTTTCACTCTTCTTTTCTCCTCCTCTCTCCCTCCCTGCTGTCCCAACAACTTCAGGACGATTTCCACTGAGTGCTGTCTGATTCCTCCTCCTCTCCCCTTCCATGCCCCCTCCTCTGCTGCACACTTTTGGGAGAAGTACAGGTTGTTAGCCTTGTTCTCCAGATAAGGCCCTGCTACACACGCCCCACTAAGCTCTTCGGCTTTGTTTAACTTTCCTGCCTCGGGTTCCCCATTCCTCTTCCCCCAGAATTTTCCTGGCATTTCAGTGTCCAACAACAAATCTAGGAAATAGCCTCAGGTGAGGATTAAGCAGCAGCAGCAGCAGCAGCAGCAGCAGCAGCACAAGCCACAGCCACAACAAAGAATGACTCAGTGAATCACACATCAATCAGACTCAACAATCACACATCAGTTCCCGGGGTGAATGCTGTGGAAGGCGAAGAGACGAATGGGGTATGCTTTGAACTGCCAAACTGCTTCTTGCCCGCCTTGCCTTGTTTTTCCAGTGAGGGCACCCACACCTACTGTCACTGATGATGTTCATTCCCCTTCAGGGACAGAACACTGGCCTTTCACACTGTGGAGGACACTCTCTGACAGATGCAGGAACTCCCTGACACCCAAAGACAGGGTTTTTTGATTTCCTGACTTGTTTCTAGGTTCTCTTTGAAGGGTGGTAAACATACACATCACCTACGATCTACGATCTGAACCCTTTTAAGAGCACATAGCTGACTGGCATTGAGTACATCTGCTCACATCCTCCTCCTGGGGTCCACTCATTTGGTTTGATTTCTTTTTAATTTTTTTTCTTTATTGATTTTAGAGAGAGAGGAAGGGAGCGAGCGGTAGAGAAAGATAGAAACATCAGTGAGACAGGACATCGATCGGCTGCCTCCTGCATGCCCTCCACTGGGGATTGGGCCCACAACCCGGGCATGTGCCCTGACTGGGAACTGGTGACCTCTTGGAGTACGGGTTGACACTCAACCAGTGAGCTACACCAGCCGGGCTTCGGTTTGATTTTTAAAACAACCCCAGGATCACGACTTAGGATTCAGGGTTCGCCCAACGAGCCAAACCTGTGTGTGTGTGTGTGTGTGTGTGTGTGTGTGTGTGTGTGTGTGTGTGTTGGTGTATGTGTGGGAAGGTCTGTGTGTGTGTGCGTGCGTGATTGAGTGAGTTGAGCGAGCGAGCGAGCGAGTCCCTCTCCTGCCTGCTTCCGGTGCGACCAGCAGACCCTGGGGCGCGCGCGCGCAGGACTCGGGCCGTTGCCAGGCAACGACGGGAATCAATGGCGGGAGCCGCGCTTCCCGCCTCCTCAATGGCCTCCCAAGGTGCCGGTTGGCTGGTTGATGCGATAGACTAGTTGCCCGGCACCGGACTTAGCCCCACCAACGGAGAGCAACCGGATCGACCAGTTGCCGGGATCTCTAACAGGCCGCGACCGGCGTCTATTGAAGGCTGCTGTGGGAGTGAGTGTGTGTGTTTGGGGGGCTGGTGTGGGTGAATGGTGCGTGGCCTGCTGTGGTTGACCTGGCGTGGGCTGGGCGGGCGAGGGCGGGTCAGGCAGTGAGTGCTCGGCTGGGTGGGAAAGTGTATGCGTCTGTGTGTGTGTGCGTGAGTGAGTGAGTGAGTGAGCTGAGCGAGCGAGCGAATCCCTCTCCTGCCTGCTTCCGGTTGGACCAGCAGACCCTCGGGCGGGCGCGCGCAGGAGTCGGGCCGTTGCCAGGCAACGACGGGGATGAATGGCGGCTGCCGCGCTTCCCACCTCATCAATGGCCTCCCAAGGTGCCGGTTGGCCTGTTGACGCGCTAGAGTAGTTGCTCCGCAGCGGACTGAGCCGCACCAACGGAGAGCGACCGGGTCGACCAATTGCCACGATCTCTGACAGGCCGCGACCGGCATCTATTGGAGGCTGCTGTGGGAGTGAGTGTGTGTTTCGGGGGGGGGAGGAGGGGGGTGTGGGTGAATGGTGCGTGGCCTGCTGTGGTTGTCCTGGCTGGGCTGGGCGGGCGAGGGCCGGTCACGCAGTAAATATTAACCTGTTGACTTGATTGGCTTACTTTTAATAATGAAGTATTTAAAATAAGACTGTACATTTCCTACCTCTCTCAAAACAGGGAAAACAACGCGAGAGCGTCGCCATCGTTGCGATGTGTACCAGGACGGTTTCCACCCCTGTCTATCGATTAGGGATTGGCCGCACCAGCGAAAACACTAAGAGACTCGAGCAGGTTTCTCTGCGCACAGAAGGTATTGTCCGCTGTGCCAAAGATCACCCAGAGAAGCTGCTTCTTGGATCCAAGGAAATCCCCAAATCCGCCCGGGAACCGCTTTTGCGCCTGCCCTTCCTGGGCACAGGAGGAGCATAGGGGAGAAGCGCGTCCAGACTCCGCAAAGGTCCCTGTCCTGCAAGAAAGCAGAGCGATTAGGCTTGGTGGGAGGGGCGGGTGGAGAAAGAGAGAGAGAGAGAGAGAGAGAGAGAGAGACAGAGAGACAGAGAGAGAGACAGAGAGAGAGATTCCACATGAGAAGTGAGAGGAGACAAGTTTCCAAAGCACCTTCCATCTGCCATGAATCGACAGGAGTCAGGGCTACTTAGCGTTGGGCCGTGCATCTCTGTGGCCCCGTTAGTCACAATGCAATGTGATCCCAAGGGCCTCATTATGACGTGTGGCAATTGCGCAGCACCTTTCTGGTGGCAGCTTTTCTAAGCTCTGCACAAAGGTGGTCCAGGAGAGCGCCTGCTGAGTCCACAGTGGGAGGAGCCGTAAAGACAGAGGGCGGGGGCAGTCGTGAATGATGGCAGTTAGCAGCACGCTAAGCACAGCGGAGAAATGCAAGGCAGTGTAGACCGAAAGGGTAGGTGTAAATGACACAGGGCAGTATCTGAAATGGAAACTGCTTTCATGGACTTGGAAAATGCAAGTTGGGGCCTCATCCCTTACACTCCTTTGTTGACACCTGTGTCGTGTGGAAATGGAATACACGTGAATCAGCCACTCCGAGCTGTGTTGTCCTTTTGCTGGTCCTTGTTACACTTGTGCACTTTCCCCAGACAACAAAAGTATTTATTTGGTGGACTGAAGAGGGCGACAGAGGGCTTCCTGGCAGGAAACCGCAAACCACACTTCTGGCGGAGGCCACCGACCCCGCGGGGCAAGCCCCCAAAAGTCATGCCCAAAGGCCTGCTCCCCCCCCCAGTTGGTTTTAGTCACCGCCCCGACAACCCACTGAGCTTGAGTCCAACAGGGGAACGAACGGCAAATGTGTTCCATAGGACACCCCTCTACTGCTCGGCCCGCCTGCCTCCAGCTTCCCCAGGCCATACCGGTTTGGGCACCTGGGAAGCTTTCGCCCCACTCCTCCCCTTGCCTTGGGTTTGAATCTCTGCCAAGTGCAAGTGGTGGGGCGGGGCGAGGAGGAGGCCTACTAAGGAAACTTGTCCTCAACCACTAGTTCCCGTTCTCCTGTGGGTGATCTTGGTGTAACTGCACACTGGTTATTTTTCGAGTGAGTGTGTGGGGACAATCAGAAAAAATGCAAAAAGGAAGCAGACGAATACCCATGCCCCGTGTGTCATGAACTCATTAGGTGTTTGAGAGTTCCCTCTTCCCCCTCCCTCCTTCCCTCCCACCTGCCCACATCCCCCCCCCTCCCTTTCCCCCTTCCACTCGCTCTAAAAATCCATCTGTGATCAAAATGGGACATGCTCCTCTCACAGGCACCAGAGAGGTGTGACTGGACAATCCCCTGAAATCACACGCAGGGAGAGGCCTGTCCCCAACCTCCATCCTTGTCTTCTCATGGAGAAGGATTTAGAGAAGACACTCCTACGTAATAGTAATATTTGCGTTCTGCTCGCTCGGTGAATTTATTACATCGTGAATGCCAGTGAACGGAGCACAACGTGAAATTGTGCATATTTGTTACGGAAAACATAGCGAGCAAACCTATACGTGTGGCCTAGGAAGCACAGGCAGGCTCCCAGCAAATCTAAAGAGCCTTTTCTGCCTTCCATACCCTTCTGGCTGGAAGGTTTTGTTTTTGTCTTTTAAGTTCCTCGGCTGCATATCCTGGTACAGAGGAACTCCAAAAGTCTCCCCTTTCCTTTGCTCTGCGTTTCCTGTAATTTCTGGGAAGGACCTGCCTTCGTTGTTGGTTGGCTGCTTGGTTGCTTGGTTCATCCCTTTTCACTCTTCTTTTCTCCTCCTCTCTCCCTCCCTGCTGTCCCAACAACTTCAGGACGATTTCCACTGAGTGCTGTCTGATTCCTCCTCCTCTCCCCTTCCATGCCCCCTCCTCTGCTGCACACTTTTGGGAGAAGTACAGGTTGTTAGCCTTGTTCTCCAGATAAGGCCCTGCTACACACGCCCCACTAAGCTCTTCGGCTTTGTTTAACTTTCCTGCCTCGGGTTCCCCATTCCTCTTCCCCCAGAATTTTCCTGGCATTTCAGTGTCCAACAACAAATCTAGGAAATAGCCTCAGGTGAGGATTAAGCAGCAGCAGCAGCAGCAGCAGCAGCAGCAGCACAAGCCACAGCCACAACAAAGAATGACTCAGTGAATCACACATCAATCAGACTCAACAATCACACATCAGTTCCCGGGGTGAATGCTGTGGAAGGCGAAGAGACGAATGGGGTATGCTTTGAACTGCCAAACTGCTTCTTGCCCGCCTTGCCTTGTTTTTCCAGTGAGGGCACCCACACCTACTGTCACTGATGATGTTCATTCCCCTTCAGGGACAGAACACTGGCCTTTCACACTGTGGAGGACACTCTCTGACAGATGCAGGAACTCCCTGACACCCAAAGACAGGGTTTTTTGATTTCCTGACTTGTTTCTAGGTTCTCTTTGAAGGGTGGTAAACATACACATCACCTACGATCTACGATCTGAACCCTTTTAAGAGCACATAGCTGACTGGCATTGAGTACATCTGCTCACATCCTCCTCCTGGGGTCCACTCATTTGGTTTGATTTCTTTTTAATTTTTTTTCTTTATTGATTTTAGAGAGAGAGGAAGGGAGCGAGCGGTAGAGAAAGATAGAAACATCAGTGAGACAGGACATCGATCGGCTGCCTCCTGCATGCCCTCCACTGGGGATTGGGCCCACAACCCGGGCATGTGCCCTGACTGGGAACTGGTGACCTCTTGGAGTACGGGTTGACACTCAACCAGTGAGCTACACCAGCCGGGCTTCGGTTTGATTTTTAAAACAACCCCAGGATCACGACTTAGGATTCAGGGTTCGCCCAACGAGCCAAACCTGTGTGTGTGTGTGTGGGTGTGTGTGTGTGTGTGTGTGTGTGTGTGTGTGTGTGTGTGTGTTGGTGTATGTGTGGGAAGGTCTGTGTGTGTGTGCGTGCGTGATTGAGTGAGTTGAGCGAGCGAGCGAGCGAGTCCCTCTCCTGCCTGCTTCCGGTGCGACCAGCAGACCCTGGGGCGCGCGCGCGCAGGACTCGGGCCGTTGCCAGGCAACGACGGGAATCAATGGCGGGAGCCGCGCTTCCCGCCTCCTCAATGGCCTCCCAAGGTGCCGGTTGGCTGGTTGATGCGATAGACTAGTTGCCCGGCACCGGACTTAGCCCCACCAACGGAGAGCAACCGGATCGACCAGTTGCCGGGATCTCTAACAGGCCGCGACCGGCATCTATTGGAGGCTGCTGTGGGAGTGAGTGTGTGTGTTTGGGGGGCTGGTGTGGGTGAATGGTGCGTGGCCTGCTGTGGTTGACCTGGCGTGGGCTGGGCGGGCGAGGGCGGGTCAGGCAGTGAGTGCTCGGCTGGGTGGGAAAGTGTATGCGTCTGTGTGTGTGTGCGTGAGTGAGTGAGTGAGTGAGCTGAGCGAGCGAGCGAATCCCTCTCCTGCCTGCTTCCGGTTGGACCAGCAGACCCTCGGGCGGGCGCGCGCAGGAGTCGGGCCGTTGCCAGGCAACGACGGGGATGAATGGCGGCTGCCGCGCTTCCCACCTCATCAATGGCCTCCCAAGGTGCCGGTTGGCCTGTTGACGCGCTAGAGTAGTTGCTCCGCAGCGGACTGAGCCGCACCAACGGAGAGCGACCGGGTCGACCAATTGCCACGATCTCTGACAGGCCGCGACCGGCATCTATTGGAGGCTGCTGTGGGAGTGAGTGTGTGTTTCGGGGGGGGGAGGAGGGGGGTGTGGGTGAATGGTGCGTGGCCTGCTGTGGTTGTCCTGGCTGGGCTGGGCGGGCGAGGGCCGGTCACGCAGTAAATATTAACCTGTTGACTTGATTGGCTTACTTTTAATAATGAAGTATTTAAAATAAGACTGTACATTTCCTACCTCTCTCAAAACAGGGAAAACAACGCGAGAGCGTCGCCATCGTTGCGATGTGTACCAGGACGGTTTCCACCCCTGTCTATCGATTAGGGATTGGCCGCACCAGCGAAAACACTAAGAGACTCGAGCAGGTTTCTCTGCGCACAGAAGGTATTGTCCGCTGTGCCAAAGATCACCCAGAGAAGCTGCTTCTTGGATCCAAGGAAATCCCCAAATCCGCCCGGGAACCGCTTTTGCGCCTGCCCTTCCTGGGCACAGGAGGAGCATAGGGGAGAAGCGCGTCCAGACTCCGCAAAGGTCCCTGTCCTGCAAGAAAGCAGAGCGATTAGGCTTGGTGGGAGGGGCGGGTGGAGAAAGAGAGAGAGAGAGAGAGACAGAGAGACAGAGAGAGAGACAGAGAGAGAGATTCCACATGAGAAGTGAGAGGAGACAAGTTTCCAAAGCACCTTCCATCTGCCATGAATCGACAGGAGTCAGGGCTACTTAGCGTTGGGCCGTGCATCTCTGTGGCCCCGTTAGTCACAATGCAATGTGATCCCAAGGGCCTCATTATGACGTGTGGCAATTGCGCAGCACCTTTCTGGTGGCAGCTTTTCTAAGCTCTGCACAAAGGTGGTCCAGGAGAGCGCCTGCTGAGTCCACAGTGGGAGGAGCCGTAAAGACAGAGGGCGGGGGCAGTCGTGAATGATGGCAGTTAGCAGCACGCTAAGCACAGCGGAGAAATGCAAGGCAGTGTAGACCGAAAGGGTAGGTGTAAATGACACAGGGCAGTATCTGAAATGGAAACTGCTTTCATGGACTTGGAAAATGCAAGTTGGGGCCTCATCCCTTACACTCCTTTGTTGACACCTGTGTCGTGTGGAAATGGAATACACGTGAATCAGCCACTCCGAGCTGTGTTGTCCTTTTGCTGGTCCTTGTTACACTTGTGCACTTTCCCCAGACAACAAAAGTATTTATTTGGTGGACTGAAGAGGGCGACAGAGGGCTTCCTGGCAGGAAACCGCAAACCACACTTCTGGCGGAGGCCACCGACCCCGCGGGGCAAGCCCCCAAAAGTCATGCCCAAAGGCCTGCTCCCCCCCCCCAGTTGGTTTTAGTCACCGCCCCGACAACCCACTGAGCTTGAGTCCAACAGGGGAACGAACGGCAAATGTGTTCCATAGGACACCCCTCTACTGCTCGGCCCGCCTGCCTCCAGCTTCCCCAGGCCATACCGGTTTGGGCACCTGGGAAGCTTTCGCCCCACTCCTCCCCTTGCCTTGGGTTTGAATCTCTGCCAAGTGCAAGTGGTGGGGCGGGGCGAGGAGGAGGCCTACTAAGGAAACTTGTCCTCAACCACTAGTTCCCGTTCTCCTGTGGGTGATCTTGGTGTAACTGCACACTGGTTATTTTTCGAGTGAGTGTGTGGGGACAATCAGAAAAAATGCAAAAAGGAAGCAGACGAATACCCATGCCCCGTGTGTCATGAACTCATTAGGTGTTTGAGAGTTCCCTCTTCCCCCTCCCTCCTTCCCTCCCACCTGCCCACATCCCCCCCCCCTCCCTTTCCCCCTTCCACTCGCTCTAAAAATCCATCTGTGATAAAAATGGGACGTGCTCCTCTCACAGGCACCAGAGAGGTGTGACTGGACAATCCCCTGAAATCACACACAGGGAGAGGCCTGTCCCCAACCTCCATCCTTGTCTTCTCATGGAGAAGGATTTAGAGAAGACACTCCTACGTAATAGTAATATTTGCGTTCTGCTCGCTCGGTGAATTTATTACATCGTGAATGCCAGTGAACGGAGCACAACGTGAAATTGTGCATATTTGTTACGGAAAACATAGCGAGCAAACCTATACGTGTGGCCTAGGAAGCACAGGCAGGCTCCCAGCAAATCTAAAGAGCCTTTTCTGCCTTCCATACCCTTCTGGCTGGAAGGTTTTGTTTTTGTCTTTTAAGTTCCTCGGCTGCATATCCTGGTACAGAGGAACTCCAAAAGTCTCCCCTTTCCTTTGCTCTGCGTTTCCTGTAATTTCTGGGAAGGACCTGCCTTCGTTGTTGGTTGGCTGCTTGGTTGCTTGGTTCATCCCTTTTCACTCTTCTTTTCTCCTCCTCTCTCCCTCCCTGCTGTCCCAACAACTTCAGGACGATTTCCACTGAGTGCTGTCTGATTCCTCCTCCTCTCCCCTTCCATGCCCCCTCCTCTGCTGCACACTTTTGGGAGAAGTACAGGTTGTTAGCCTTGTTCTCCAGATAAGGCCCTGCTACACACGCCCCACTAAGCTCTTCGGCTTTGTTTAACTTTCCTGCCTCGGGTTCCCCATTCCTCTTCCCCCAGAATTTTCCTGG
This sequence comes from Tadarida brasiliensis, assembly GCA_030848825.1. Classification (NCBI taxonomy): domain Eukaryota; kingdom Metazoa; phylum Chordata; class Mammalia; order Chiroptera; family Molossidae; genus Tadarida; species Tadarida brasiliensis. The sequence goes on along the minus strand of JAUMIU010000117.1, from coordinate 12,190 downwards.
CATTTCAGTGTCCAACAACAAATCTAGGAAATAGCCTCAGGTGAGGATTAAGCAGCAGCAGCAGCAGCAGCAGCAGCAGCAGCACAAGCCACAGCCACAACAAAGAATGACTCAGTGAATCACACATCAATCAGACTCAACAATCACACATCAGTTCCCGGGGTGAATGCTGTGGAAGGCGAAGAGACGAATGGGGTATGCTTTGAACTGCCAAACTGCTTCTTGCCCGCCTTGCCTTGTTTTTCCAGTGAGGGCACCCACACCTACTGTCACTGATGATGTTCATTCCCCTTCAGGGACAGAACACTGGCCTTTCACACTGTGGAGGACACTCTCTGACAGATGCAGGAACTCCCTGACACCCAAAGACAGGGTTTTTTGATTTCCTGACTTGTTTCTAGGTTCTCTTTGAAGGGTGGTAAACATACACATCACCTACGATCTACGATCTGAACCCTTTTAAGAGCACATAGCTGACTGGCATTGAGTACATCTGCTCACATCCTCCTCCTGGGGTCCACTCATTTGGTTTGATTTCTTTTTAATTTTTTTTCTTTATTGATTTTAGAGAGAGAGGAAGGGAGCGAGCGGTAGAGAAAGATAGAAACATCAGTGAGACAGGACATCGATCGGCTGCCTCCTGCATGCCCTCCACTGGGGATTGGGCCCACAACCCGGGCATGTGCCCTGACTGGGAACTGGTGACCTCTTGGAGTACGGGTTGACACTCAACCAGTGAGCTACACCAGCCGGGCTTCGGTTTGATTTTTAAAACAACCCCAGGATCACGACTTAGGATTCAGGGTTCGCCCAACGAGCCAAACCTGTGTGTGTGTGTGTGTGGGTGTGTGTGTGTGTGTGTGTGTGTGTGTGTGTGTGTTGGTGTATGTGTGGGAAGGTCTGTGTGTGTGTGCGTGCGTGATTGAGTGAGTTGAGCGAGCGAGCGAGCGAGTCCCTCTCCTGCCTGCTTCCGGTGCGACCAGCAGACCCTGGGGCGCGCGCGCGCAGGACTCGGGCCGTTGCCAGGCAACGACGGGAATCAATGGCGGGAGCCGCGCTTCCCGCCTCCTCAATGGCCTCCCAAGGTGCCGGTTGGCTGGTTGATGCGATAGACTAGTTGCCCGGCACCGGACTTAGCCCCACCAACGGAGAGCAACCGGATCGACCAGTTGCCGGGATCTCTAACAGGCCGCGACCGGCATCTATTGGAGGCTGCTGTGGGAGTGAGTGTGTGTGTTTGGGGGGCTGGTGTGGGTGAATGGTGCGTGGCCTGCTGTGGTTGACCTGGCGTGGGCTGGGCGGGCGAGGGCGGGTCAGGCAGTGAGTGCTCGGCTGGGTGGGAAAGTGTATGCGTCTGTGTGTGTGTGCGTGAGTGAGTGAGTGAGTGAGCTGAGCGAGCGAGCGAATCCCTCTCCTGCCTGCTTCCGGTTGGACCAGCAGACCCTCGGGCGGGCGCGCGCAGGAGTCGGGCCGTTGCCAGGCAACGACGGGGATGAATGGCGGCTGCCGCGCTTCCCACCTCATCAATGGCCTCCCAAGGTGCCGGTTGGCCTGTTGACGCGCTAGAGTAGTTGCTCCGCAGCGGACTGAGCCGCACCAACGGAGAGCGACCGGGTCGACCAATTGCCACGATCTCTGACAGGCCGCGACCGGCATCTATTGGAGGCTGCTGTGGGAGTGAGTGTGTGTTTCGGGGGGGGAGGAGGGGGGTGTGGGTGAATGGTGCGTGGCCTGCTGTGGTTGTCCTGGCTGGGCTGGGCGGGCGAGGGCCGGTCACGCAGTAAATATTAACCTGTTGACTTGATTGGCTTACTTTTAATAATGAAGTATTTAAAATAAGACTGTACATTTCCTACCTCTCTCAAAACAGGGAAAACAACGCGAGAGCGTCGCCATCGTTGCGATGTGTACCAGGACGGTTTCCACCCCTGTCTATCGATTAGGGATTGGCCGCACCAGCGAAAACACTAAGAGACTCGAGCAGGTTTCTCTGCGCACAGAAGGTATTGTCCGCTGTGCCAAAGATCACCCAGAGAAGCTGCTTCTTGGATCCAAGGAAATCCCCAAATCCGCCCGGGAACCGCTTTTGCGCCTGCCCTTCCTGGGCACAGGAGGAGCATAGGGGAGAAGCGCGTCCAGACTCCGCAAAGGTCCCTGTCCTGCAAGAAAGCAGAGCGATTAGGCTTGGTGGGAGGGGCGGGTGGAGAAAGAGAGAGAGAGAGAGAGAGAGAGAGAGAGAGAGACAGAGAGACAGAGAGAGAGACAGAGAGAGAGATTCCACATGAGAAGTGAGAGGAGACAAGTTTCCAAAGCACCTTCCATCTGCCATGAATCGACAGGAGTCAGGGCTACTTAGCGTTGGGCCGTGCATCTCTGTGGCCCCGTTAGTCACAATGCAATGTGATCCCAAGGGCCTCATTATGACGTGTGGCAATTGCGCAGCACCTTTCTGGTGGCAGCTTTTCTAAGCTCTGCACAAAGGTGGTCCAGGAGAGCGCCTGCTGAGTCCACAGTGGGAGGAGCCGTAAAGACAGAGGGCGGGGGCAGTCGTGAATGATGGCAGTTAGCAGCACGCTAAGCACAGCGGAGAAATGCAAGGCAGTGTAGACCGAAAGGGTAGGTGTAAATGACACAGGGCAGTATCTGAAATGGAAACTGCTTTCATGGACTTGGAAAATGCAAGTTGGGGCCTCATCCCTTACACTCCTTTGTTGACACCTGTGTCGTGTGGAAATGGAATACACGTGAATCAGCCACTCCGAGCTGTGTTGTCCTTTTGCTGGTCCTTGTTACACTTGTGCACTTTCCCCAGACAACAAAAGTATTTATTTGGTGGACTGAAGAGGGCGACAGAGGGCTTCCTGGCAGGAAACCGCAAACCACACTTCTGGCGGAGGCCACCGACCCCGCGGGGCAAGCCCCCAAAAGTCATGCCCAAAGGCCTGCTCCCCCCCCCCAGTTGGTTTTAGTCACCGCCCCGACAACCCACTGAGCTTGAGTCCAACAGGGGAACGAACGGCAAATGTGTTCCATAGGACACCCCTCTACTGCTCGGCCCGCCTGCCTCCAGCTTCCCCAGGCCATACCGGTTTGGGCACCTGGGAAGCTTTCGCCCCACTCCTCCCCTTGCCTTGGGTTTGAATCTCTGCCAAGTGCAAGTGGTGGGGCGGGGCGAGGAGGAGGCCTACTAAGGAAACTTGTCCTCAACCACTAGTTCCCGTTCTCCTGTGGGTGATCTTGGTGTAACTGCACACTGGTTATTTTTCGAGTGAGTGTGTGGGGACAATCAGAAAAAATGCAAAAAGGAAGCAGACGAATACCCATGCCCCGTGTGTCATGAACTCATTAGGTGTTTGAGAGTTCCCTCTTCCCCCTCCCTCCTTCCCTCCCACCTGCCCACATCCCCCCCCCTCCCTTTCCCCCTTCCACTCGCTCTAAAAATCCATCTGTGATCAAAATGGGACGTGCTCCTCTCACAGGCACCAGAGAGGTGTGACTGGACAATCCCCTGAAATCACACACAGGGAGAGGCCTGTCCCCAACCTCCATCCTTGTCTTCTCATGGAGAAGGATTTAGAGAAGACACTCCTACGTAATAGTAATATTTGCGTTCTGCTCGCTCGGTGAATTTATTACATCGTGAATGCCAGTGAACGGAGCACAACGTGAAATTGTGCATATTTGTTACGGAAAACATAGCGAGCAAACCTATACGTGTGGCCTAGGAAGCACAGGCAGGCTCCCAGCAAATCTAAAGAGCCTTTTCTGCCTTCCATACCCTTCTGGCTGGAAGGTTTTGTTTTTGTCTTTTAAGTTCCTCGGCTGCATATCCTGGTACAGAGGAACTCCAAAAGTCTCCCCTTTCCTTTGCTCTGCGTTTCCTGTAATTTCTGGGAAGGACCTGCCTTCGTTGTTGGTTGGCTGCTTGGTTGCTTGGTTCATCCCTTTTCACTCTTCTTTTCTCCTCCTCTCTCCCTCCCTGCTGTCCCAACAACTTCAGGACGATTTCCACTGAGTGCTGTCTGATTCCTCCTCCTCTCCCCTTCCATGCCCCCTCCTCTGCTGCACACTTTTGGGAGAAGTACAGGTTGTTAGCCTTGTTCTCCAGATAAGGCCCTGCTACACACGCCCCACTAAGCTCTTCGGCTTTGTTTAACTTTCCTGCCTCGGGTTCCCCATTCCTCTTCCCCCAGAATTTTCCTGGCATTTCAGTGTCCAACAACAAATCTAGGAAATAGCCTCAGGTGAGGATTAAGCAGCAGCAGCAGCAGCAGCAGCAGCAGCAGCACAAGCCACAGCCACAACAAAGAATGACTCAGTGAATCACACATCAATCAGACTCAACAATCACACATCAGTTCCCGGGGTGAATGCTGTGGAAGGCGAAGAGACGAATGGGGTATGCTTTGAACTGCCAAACTGCTTCTTGCCCGCCTTGCCTTGTTTTTCCAGTGAGGGCACCCACACCTACTGTCACTGATGATGTTCATTCCCCTTCAGGGACAGAACACTGGCCTTTCACACTGTGGAGGACACTCTCTGACAGATGCAGGAACTCCCTGACACCCAAAGACAGGGTTTTTTGATTTCCTGACTTGTTTCTAGGTTCTCTTTGAAGGGTGGTAAACATACACATCACCTACGATCTACGATCTGAACCCTTTTAAGAGCACATAGCTGACTGGCATTGAGTACATCTGCTCACATCCTCCTCCTGGGGTCCACTCATTTGGTTTGATTTCTTTTTAATTTTTTTTCTTTATTGATTTTAGAGAGAGAGGAAGGGAGCGAGCGGTAGAGAAAGATAGAAACATCAGTGAGACAGGACATCGATCGGCTGCCTCCTGCATGCCCTCCACTGGGGATTGGGCCCACAACCCGGGCATGTGCCCTGACTGGGAACTGGTGACCTCTTGGAGTACGGGTTGACACTCAACCAGTGAGCTACACCAGCCGGGCTTCGGTTTGATTTTTAAAACAACCCCAGGATCACGACTTAGGATTCAGGGTTCGCCCAACGAGCCAAACCTGTGTGTGTGTGTGTGGGTGTGTGTGTGTGTGTGTGTGTGTGTGTGTGTGTTGGTGTATGTGTGGGAAGGTCTGTGTGTGTGTGCGTGCGTGATTGAGTGAGTTGAGCGAGCGAGCGAGCGAGTCCCTCTCCTGCCTGCTTCCGGTGCGACCAGCAGACCCTGGGGCGCGCGCGCGCAGGACTCGGGCCGTTGCCAGGCAACGACGGGAATCAATGGCGGGAGCCGCGCTTCCCGCCTCCTCAATGGCCTCCCAAGGTGCCGGTTGGCTGGTTGATGCGATAGACTAGTTGCCCGGCACCGGACTTAGCCCCACCAACGGAGAGCAACCGGATCGACCAGTTGCCGGGATCTCTAACAGGCCGCGACCGGCATCTATTCGAGGCTGCTGTGGGAGTGAGTGTGTGTGTTTGGGGGGCTGGTGTGGGTGAATGGTGCGTGGCCTGCTGTGGTTGACCTGGCGTGGGCTGGGCGGGCGAGGGCGGGTCAGGCAGTGAGTGCTCGGCTGGGTGGGAAAGTGTATGCGTCTGTGTGTGTGTGCGTGAGTGAGTGAGTGAGTGAGCTGAGCGAGCGAGCGAATCCCTCTCCTGCCTGCTTCCGGTTGGACCAGCAGACCCTCGGGCGGGCGCGCGCAGGAGTCGGGCCGTTGCCAGGCAACGACGGGGATGAATGGCGGCTGCCGCGCTTCCCACCTCATCAATGGCCTCCCAAGGTGCCGGTTGGCCTGTTGACGCGCTAGAGTAGTTGCTCCGCAGCGGACTGAGCCGCACCAACGGAGAGCGACCGGGTCGACCAATTGCCACGATCTCTGACAGGCCGCGACCGGCATCTATTGGAGGCTGCTGTGGGAGTGAGTGTGTGTTTCGGGGGGGGAGGGGGGGGTGTGGGTGAATGGTGCGTGGCCTGCTGTGGTTGTCCTGGCTGGGCTGGGCGGGCGAGGGCCGGTCACGCAGTAAATATTAACCTGTTGACTTGATTGGCTTACTTTTAATAATGAAGTATTTAAAATAAGACTGTACATTTCCTACCTCTCTCAAAACAGGGAAAACAACGCGAGAGCGTCGCCATCGTTGCGATGTGTACCAGGACGGTTTCCACCCCTGTCTATCGTTTAGGGATTGGCCGCACCAGCGAAAACACTAAGAGACTCGAGCAGGTTTCTCTGCGCACAGAAGGTATTGTCCGCTGTGCCAAAGATCACCCAGAGAAGCTGCTTCTTGGATCCAAGGAAATCCCCAAATCCGCCCGGGAACCGCTTTTGCGCCTGCCCTTCCTGGGCACAGGAGGAGCATAGGGGAGAAGCGCGTCCAGACTCCGCAACGGTCCCTGTCCTGCAAGAAAGCAGAGCGATTTGGCTTGGTGGGTGGGGGCGGGGGGAGAAAGAGAGAGAGAGAGAGAGAGAGAGAGAGACAGAGAGACAGAGAGAGAGACAGAGAGACAGAGAGAGAGAGAGAGAGAGAGAGAGATTCCACATGAGAAGTGAGAGGAGACAAGTTTCCAAAGCACCTTCCATCTGCCATGAATCGACAGGAGTCAGGGCTACTTAGCGTTGGGCCGTGCATCTCTGTGGCCCCGTTAGTCACAATGCAATGTGATCCCAAGGGCCTCATTATGACGTGTGGCAATTGCGCAGCACCTTTCTGGTGGCAGCTTTTCTAAGCTCTGCACAAAGGTGGTCCAGGAGAGCGCCTGCTGAGTCCACAGTGGGAGGAGCCGTAAAGACAGAGGGCGGGGGCAGTCGTGAATGATGGCAGTTAGCAGCACGCTAAGCACAGCGGAGAAATGCAAGGCAGTGTAGACCGAAAGGGTAGGTGTAAATGACACAGGGCAGTATCTGAAATGGAAACTGCTTTCATGGACTTGGAAAATGCAAGTTGGGGCCTCATCCCTTACACTCCTTTGTTGACACCTGTGTCGTGTGGAAATGGAATACACGTGAATCAGCCACTCCGAGCTGTGTTGTCCTTTTGCTGGTCCTTGTTACACTTGTGCACTTTCCCCAGACAACAAAAGTATTTATTTGGTGGACTGAAGAGGGCGACAGAGGGCTTCCTGGCAGGAAACCGCAAACCACACTTCTGGCGGAGGCCACCGACCCCGCGGGGCAAGCCCCCAAAAGTCATGCCCAAAGGCCTGCTCCCCCCCCCCAGTTGGTTTTAGTCACCGCCCCGACAACCCACTGAGCTTGAGTCCAACAGGGGAACGAACGGCAAATGTGTTCCATAGGACACCCCTCTACTGCTCGGCCCGCCTGCCTCCAGCTTCCCCAGGCCATACCGGTTTGGGCACCTGGGAAGCTTTCGCCCCACTCCTCCCCTTGCCTTGGGTTTGAATCTCTGCCAAGTGCAAGTGGTGGGGCGGGGCGAGGAGGAGGCCTACTAAGGAAACTTGTCCTCAACCACTAGTTCCCGTTCTCCTGTGGGTGATCTTGGTGTAACTGCACACTGGTTATTTTTCGAGTGAGTGTGTGGGGACAATCAGAAAAAATGCAAAAAGGAAGCAGACGAATACCCATGCCCCGTGTGTCATGAACTCATTAGGTGTTTGAGAGTTCCCTCTTCCCCCTCCCTCCTTCCCTCCCACCTGCCCACATCCCCCCCCCCTCCCTTTCCCCCTTCCACTCGCTCTAAAAATCCATCTGTGATAAAAATGGGACGTGCTCCTCTCACAGGCACCAGAGAGGTGTGACTGGACAATCCCCTGAAATCACACACAGGGAGAGGCCTGTCCCCAACCTCCATCCTTGTCTTCTCATGGAGAAGGATTTAGAGAAGACACTCCTACGTAATAGTAATATTTGCGTTCTGCTCGCTCGGTGAATTTATTACATCGTGAATGCCAGTGAACGGAGCACAACGTGAAATTGTGCATATTTGTTACGGAAAACATAGCGAGCAAACCTATACGTGTGGCCTAGGAAGCACAGGCAGGCTCCCAGCAAATCTAAAGAGCCTTTTCTGCCTTCCATACCCTTCTGGCTGGAAGGTTTTGTTTTTGTCTTTTAAGTTCCTCGGCTGCATATCCTGGTACAGAGGAACTCCAAAAGTCTCCCCTTTCCTTTGCTCTGCGTTTCCTGTAATTTCTGGGAAGGACCTGCCTTCGTTGTTGGTTGGCTGCTTGGTTGCTTGGTTCATCCCTTTTCACTCTTCTTTTCTCCTCCTCTCTCCCTCCCTGCTGTCCCAACAACTTCAGGACGATTTCCACTGAGTGCTGTCTGATTCCTCCTCCTCTCCCCTTCCATGCCCCCTCCTCTGCTGCACACTTTTGGGAGAAGTACAGGTTGTTAGCCTTGTTCTCCAGATAAGGCCCTGCTACACACGCCCCACTAAGCTCTTCGGCTTTGTTTAACTTTCCTGCCTCGGGTTCCCCATTCCTCTTCCCCCAGAATTTTCCTGGCATTTCAGTGTCCAACAACAAATCTAGGAAATAGCCTCAGGTGAGGATTAAGCAGCAGCAGCAGCAGCAGCAGCAGCAGCAGCACAAGCCACAGCCACAACAAAGAATGACTCAGTGAATCACACATCAATCAGACTCAACAATCACACATCAGTTCCCGGGGTGAATGCTGTGGAAGGCGAAGAGACGAATGGGGTATGCTTTGAACTGCCAAACTGCTTCTTGCCCGCCTTGCCTTGTTTTTCCAGTGAGGGCACCCACACCTACTGTCACTGATGATGTTCATTCCCCTTCAGGGACAGAACACTGGCCTTTCACACTGTGGAGGACACTCTCTGACAGATGCAGGAACTCCCTGACACCCAAAGACAGGGTTTTTTGATTTCCTGACTTGTTTCTAGGTTCTCTTTGAAGGGTGGTAAACATACACATCACCTACGATCTACGATCTGAACCCTTTTAAGAGCACATAGCTGACTGGCATTGAGTACATCTGCTCACATCCTCCTCCTGGGGTCCACTCATTTGGTTTGATTTCTTTTTAATTTTTTTTCTTTATTGATTTTAGAGAGAGAGGAAGGGAGCGAGCGGTAGAGAAAGATAGAAACATCAGTGAGACAGGACATCGATCGGCTGCCTCCTGCATGCCCTCCACTGGGGATTGGGCCCACAACCCGGGCATGTGCCCTGACTGGGAACTGGTGACCTCTTGGAGTACGGGTTGACACTCAACCAGTGAGCTACACCAGCCGGGCTTCGGTTTGATTTTTAAAACAACCCCAGGATCACGACTTAGGATTCAGGGTTCGCCCAACGAGCCAAACCTGTGTGTGTGTGTGTGTGTGTGTGTGTGTGTGTGTGTGTGTGTGTGTTGGTGTATGTGTGGGAAGGTCTGTGTGTGTGTGCGTGCGTGATTGAGTGAGTTGAGCGAGCGAGCGAGCGAGTCCCTCTCCTGCCTGCTTCCGGTGCGACCAGCAGACCCTGGGGCGCGCGCGCGCAGGACTCGGGCCGTTGCCAGGCAACGACGGGAATCAATGGCGGGAGCCGCGCTTCCCGCCTCCTCAATGGCCTCCCAAGGTGCCGGTTGGCTGGTTGATGCGATAGACTAGTTGCCCGGCACCGGACTTAGCCCCACCAACGGAGAGCAACCGGATCGACCAGTTGCCGGGATCTCTAACAGGCCGCGACCGGCATCTATTGGAGGCTGCTGTGGGAGTGAGTGTGTGTGTTTGGGGGGCTGGTGTGGGTGAATGGTGCGTGGCCTGCTGTGGTTGACCTGGCGTGGGCTGGGCGGGCGAGGGCGGGTCAGGCAGTGAGTGCTCGGCTGGGTGGGAAAGTGTATGCGTCTGTGTGTGTGTGCGTGAGTGAGTGAGTGAGTGAGCTGAGCGAGCGAGCGAATCCCTCTCCTGCCTGCTTCCGGTTGGACCAGCAGACCCTCGGGCGGGCGCGCGCAGGAGTCGGGCCGTTGCCAGGCAACGACGGGGATGAATGGCGGCTGCCGCGCTTCCCACCTCATCAATGGCCTCCCAAGGTGCCGGTTGGCCTGTTGACGCGCTAGAGTAGTTGCTCCGCAGCGGACTGAGCCGCACCAACGGAGAGCGACCGGGTCGACCAATTGCCACGATCTCTGACAGGCCGCGACCGGCATCTATTGGAGGCTGCTGTGGGAGTGAGTGTGTGTTTCGGGGGGGGAGGAGGGGGGTGTGGGTGAATGGTGCGTGGCCTGCTGTGGTTGTCCTGGCTGGGCTGGGCGGGCGAGGGCCGGTCACGCAGTAAATATTAACCTGTTGACTTGATTGGCTTACTTTTAATAATGAAGTATTTAAAATAAGACTGTACATTTCCTACCTCTCTCAAAACAGGGAAAACAACGCGAGAGCGTCGCCATCGTTGCGATGTGTACCAGGACGGTTTCCACCCCTGTCTATCGATTAGGGATTGGCCGCACCAGCGAAAACACTAAGAGACTCGAGCAGGTTTCTCTGCGCACAGAAGGTATTGTCCGCTGTGCCAAAGATCACCCAGAGAAGCTGCTTCTTGGATCCAAGGAAATCCCCAAATCCGCCCGGGAACCGCTTTTGCGCCTGCCCTTCCTGGGCACAGGAGGAGCATAGGGGAGAAGCGCGTCCAGACTCCGCAAAGGTCCCTGTCCTGCAAGAAAGCAGAGCGATTAGGCTTGGTGGGAGGGGCGGGTGGAGAAAGAGAGAGAGAGAGAGAGAGAGAGAGAGAGACAGAGAGACAGAGAGAGAGACAGAGAGAGAGATTCCACATGAGAAGTGAGAGGAGACAAGTTTCCAAAGCACCTTCCATCTGCCATGAATCGACAGGAGTCAGGGCTACTTAGCGTTGGGCCGTGCATCTCTGTGGCCCCGTTAGTCACAATGCAATGTGATCCCAAGGGCCTCATTATGACGTGTGGCAATTGCGCAGCACCTTTCTGGTGGCAGCTTTTCTAAGCTCTGCACAAAGGTGGTCCAGGAGAGCGCCTGCTGAGTCCACAGTGGGAGGGGCCGTAAAGACAGAGGGCGGGGGCAGTCGTGAATGATGGCAGTTAGCAGCACGCTAAGCACAGCGGAGAAATGCAAGGCAGTGTAGACCGAAAGGGTAGGTGTAAATGACACAGGGCAGTATCTGAAATGGAAACTGCTTTCATGGACTTGGAAATGCAAGTTGGGGCCTCATCCCTTACACTCCTTTGTTGACACCTGTGTCGTGTGGAAATGGAATACACGTGAATCAGCCACTCCGAGCTGTGTTGTCCTTTTGCTGGTCCTTGTTACACTTGTGCACTTTCCCCAGACAACAAAAGTATTTATTTGGTGGACTGAAGAGGGCGACAGAGGGCTTCCTGGCAGGAAACCGCAAACCACACTTCTGGCGGAGGCCACCGACCCCGCGGGGCAAGCCCCCAAAAGTCATGCCCAAAGGCCTGCTCCCCCCCCCCCAGTTGGTTTTAGTCACCGCCCCCGACAACCCACTGAGCTTGAGTCCAACAGGGGAACGAACGGCAAATGTGTTCCATAGGACACCCCTCTACTGCTCGGCCCGCCTGCCTCCAGCTTCCCCAGGCCATACCGGTTTGGGCACCTGGGAAGCTTTCGCCCCACTCCTCCCCTTGCCTTGGGTTTGAATCTCTGCCAAGTGCAAGTGGTGGGGCGGGGCGAGGAGGAGGCCTACTAAGGAAACTTGTCCTCAACCACTAGTTCCCGTTCTCCTGTGGGTGATCTTGGTGTAACTGCACACTGGTTATTTTTCGAGTGAGTGTGTGGGGACAATCAGAAAAAATGCAAAAAGGAAGCAGACGAATACCCATGCCCCGTGTGTCATGAACTCATTAGGTGTTTGAGAGTTCCCTCTTCCCCCTCCCTCCTTCCCTCCCACCTGCCCACATCCCCCCCCCCCTCCCCCTTTCCCCCTTCCACTCGCTCTAAAAATCCATCTGTGATAAAAATGGGACGTGCTCCTCTCACAGGCACCAGAGAGGTGTGACTGGACAATCCCCTGAAATCACACACAGGGAGAGGCCTGTCCCCAACCTCCATCCTTGTCTTCTCATGGAGAAGGATTTAGAGAAGACACTGAAATAGTAATATTTGCGTTCTGCTCGCTCGGTGAATTTATTACATCGTGAATGCCAGTGAACGGAGCACAACGTGAAATTGTGCATATTTGTTACGGAAAACATAGCGAGCAAACCTATACGTGTGGCCTAGGAAGCACAGGCAGGCTCCCAGCAAATCTAAAGAGCCTTTTCTGCCTTCCATACC
>JAUMIU010000116.1:0-30118 GCA_030848825.1 Tadarida brasiliensis | reverse complement strand
GGGACTGTTTAACTTCTCCTTGGTTGCCCTGGACTCGCACCCCTAAACTACCCCAGCTCAACCCCCTGGCCCCCTAGCTGATTCTCAAAGGGTTGAAGGTAATTTCTTTGTTTGGCGCGTGGAGGGGGACTCTTTCAGCCCCAGAACGCTCATCCTCCCTTCCTGCCGCTTGCATTCGCTGGCCTAAGTTTGGGGGAGTTGTAGAAGCCCCAGGCGCAGTCCAAGGCTTTCTGCCTTTGAATGCAGCCATTGAGTGAGGTCCTTTGCAATCAATCTCCCTGAACTCCCTGACCTCATCCGCACACCCCTCCCACCCCAGCACTCTCGCTAAGGCCCACGTCCCAAGAATGTCCGTTTGGGGAATGGAAGGCTAGCGTTTTCACCCTAACTTGTGCACCAGGCTCGTGGGCCTCAGGAAAAACACGCAGTGGGTAAAGCTGAGTTGCTATCTCAGGCAAAGCATCTGGGGCGGCAAGACGCTTGTCATTGAGAACAGACTAACCAAAGTCTCCGCAGTAGATTCCAGTAAAATCGAAAAAGAAAGGAAAGAAAAGGAAAGCAAAGAAAAGAAAAGCAAAGAAAAGAAAAGAAAAGAAAGGAAAAGAGAAGAGGGTGGAGAAGGAGAAGTAAGGGATGCAAAGTTTCACCTGTCCGTTGCCGTCCAGTGAGGACTCGCACGGGTTCGGACTCAGGACACCGGCCGCGACGCTTGTTGTTGGGCCCTCGGGAGCTAGGCCCGGCCTTGGCGTCCCCGCCTGCCGGCGACCTCGGGGTCCTTTTTGGTCTCCGAGTCGCCCGCACAGGCTTCCGTGCAGGCCGACTCCAGAAAAAGAAAAAATTTTCCACACCCCTTCAGTGGCCGCGCCAGGAGCTCCAAGGCGGACGCCCCGCCGCGCGCCGTCCTATTCGAGTGGAGCCGGGCCGAGTCCGGTCCTCCGAAAAGGCGGCGGGGCCGCCTCCTCTCCGGCCCCGCTGGTGCTCCCGGGGCTCCTGGGCCCTGGGCTGGGATGGGGACGGAGGTCGGGGACTGGGGTGGGCGGTGCTGGCAAATCGCGGGTCTGGGGCCGCCGTCCACTTCCCCAGGGGTGACGCGGGCCACCTGCCCTCCTCTCTCCTGCCTCTTCCAGGTCGACCAGCAGGACCGCAGCCGTTGCCAGGGAGCAATGGCAGCAAAGGGCGGGTTCCGCGCGGCGGCATCATCAATGGGGGCCCGGGACGCCGGTTGCCTGGGTGACACAATAGAACCTTTGCCTGGCATGGAACTTGGCCACGTGAATGGCCAGCAACTAGGTCGAACAGTTGACCGGATCTCTAGGAGTCCGCTGGGAGTGTGCGGATGGGAGGAAGACAGAGAGGGCGGGAGTGTGTGTGTGTGTGTGTGTGTGTGTGTGTGTGTGTGTGTGTGAGTGCGCGCGCGTGCGCACGTGTATAACAGGGGCCACATACACAAAGGAAAACTGGCAGGCTCAGGGGAGGCCTGTGTGGAGGCCCCACACACTCAGAGACGTACGCTGACCTCGAAGGATGGTCCCAAGTATAAATATGTTCAGTGAAAACACTTTACGGTGGGTGGGTGCTGATGTCCCAGGCCCGCACCTTCCCGTGGAAAGTGGTGGGTGGAGGGAGGACCGGTGTGTCCCGACCCTCCCGTCCGCATCCATCCATCCATCCAATCCATCCACCCACCCATCCATCCATCCATCATTCCACCCATCCATTCATTGGGGGTGGGGGGGAACCTAAAGATGAGTGAGCAATATCGTCAGCTGGAGCACAGTGTTTCGGGAAGAGTGTGCTTGCTGTTCCCGTGACAAAGGGTTACTGAGTCCAATCATCCCCTACCAGGCCTCCCTGGGCCCTCATCACTCCGCGCCAGCGTTTGGCCTAGGGAATGTAAGACGCCGAGAGGGACTGTTTAACTTCTCCTTGGTTGCCCTGGACTCGCACCCCTAAACTACCCCAGCACAACCCCCTGGCCCCCTCGCTGATTCTCAAAGGGTTTGAAGGTAGTTTCTTTGTTTGGCGCGTGGAGGGGACTCTTTCAGCCCCAGACAGCCCATCCTCCCTTCCTGCAGCTTGGATTCGCTGGCCTTAGGTTGGGGGAGTTGTAGAAGCCCCAAGGCTCAGTGCAAGGCTTTCTGCCTTTGAATGCGGCCACTGAGTGAGGTCCTTTGCAATCAATCTCCCTGACCTCCCTTCCCCATCCGCACCACCCTCCCCACCCCAGCACTCTCTCGCTAAGGCCCAGGTCCCAAGACTGTCCGTTTGGGGAATGGAAGGCTAGCGGTTTCACCCTAACTTGTGCACCAGGCCTCTGGGCCTCAGGAAAATGACGCAGTGAGTAGAGCTGAGGTGCTATCTCAGGCAAAGCGCCCGGGGCGGCACAACGTTTGCAACTGAGAACAGACAAACCGATGTCTCCGCAGTAGATTCCATTAAAAATGAAAAAGAAAGGAAAGGAGAGGAAAGAGAAGTGGGGGGAGAAGGAGATGTAAGAGATGCAAAGATTCGTCCGTCCCTTGCCTTCCTGTGAGGACTCGTCCCGATTCGGATGCAGTACACCGGCAGCGATGTTTGCTGTCGGGCGCTGGGGAGCTCGGGCCGGCCTCGGCGGGCCGGCCTTGGCGTCCCCGCCTGCCGGCGACCTCGGGGTCTTTTATGGTCTCCGAGTCGCCCGCCCAATAGTCCGTGCCGGCCGACTCCACAAAATGAAAAACTTTTCCACTCGCCTTCCGCGGCCGCGCTGGGAGCTCCGAGGCGGACGCCCCGCCGCGCGCCATCCTATTCGAGTCGAGCCGGGACGAGACCGGTCCTCCGAAAAGGCGGCGGGGCGCAGGCCCTCGCCCGGCGACGGCGGCCGCCTCCTCTCCGACCCCGCTGGGGCTCCCGGGCCCGGGGCCCGGTTGGGGGACGGAGCACGGGGACTGGGACAGGGGTGGGCGGTGGCGGCGGCAGACCCCTGGCCTGGGGCCGGCGTCCACTTTCCCAGGGGGGACGCGGGCCACCTCCCCTCCTCTCTCCTGCCTCTTCCAGGTCGACCAGCGGGACCGCAGCCGTTGCCAGGGACCCATGGCAACAAAGGGCGGGTTCCGCGCGGCCGGCGTCATCAATGGCGGCCCGGAACGCCGGTTGCCCGGGTGACGCAATAGAACAGTTGCCTGGCACCGGACTTGGCCGCGCGACTGGCGAGCAGCTAGGTTGAACAGTTGACCGGATCTCTAAAAGGCCCCTGGGAGTGTGGGGATGGGAGGAAGACAGACAGTGCGAGAGTGACAGTGTGTGTGTGTGTTCCGTGTGTGTGTGGGCGTGTGTGTGTGTGCACGCGCGCGTGTACAACAGGGGTCACATACACAAAGGAAACCTGGCAGGCTCAGGGGAGGCCTGTGTGGAGGCCCCACACACTCAGAGACGTACGCTGACCTCGAAGGATGGTCCCAAGTATAAATATGTTCAGTGAAAACACTTTACGGTGGGTGGGTGCTGATGTCCCAGGCCCGCACCTTCCCGTGGAAAGTGGTGGGTGGAGGGAGGACCGGTGTGTCCCGACCCTCCCGTCCGCATCCGTCCGTCCATCCATCCTCCCACCCATCCATCCATCCATCATTCCACCCATCCATTCATTGGGGGTGGGGGGGGAACCTAAAGATGAGTGAGCAATATCGTCAGCTGGAGCACAGTGTTTCGGGAAGAGTGTGCTTGCTGTTCCCGTGACAAAGGGTTACTGAGTCCAATCATCCCCTACCAGGCCTCCCTGGGCCCTCATCACTCCACGCCAGCGTTTGGCCTAGGGAATGTAGGACCCCGAGAGGGACTGTTTAACTTCTCCTTGGTTGCCCTGGACTCGCACCCCTAAACTACCCCAGCTCAACCCCCTGGCCCCCTAGCTGATTCTCAAAGGGTTGAAGGTAATTTCTTTGTTTGGCGCGTGGAGGGGACTCTTTCAGCCCCAGAACGCTCATCCTCCCTTCCTGCCGCTTGCATTCGCTGGCCTAAGTTTGGGGGAGTTGTAGAAGCCCCAGGCGCAGTCCAAGGCTTTCTGCCTTTGAATGCAGCCATTGAGTGAGGTCCTTTGCAATCAATCTCCCTGAACTCCCTGACCTCATCCGCACACCCCTCCCACCCCAGCACTCTCGCTAAGGCCCACGTCCCAAGAATGTCCGTTTGGGGAATGGAAGGCTAGCGTTTTCACCCTAACTTGTGCACCAGGCTCGTGGGCCTCAGGAAAAACACGCAGTGGGTAAAGCTGAGTTGCTATCTCAGGCAAAGCATCTGGGGCGGCAAGACGCTTGTCATTGAGAACAGACTAACCAAAGTCTCCGCAGTAGATTCCAGTAAAATCGAAAAAGAAAGGAAAGAAAAGGAAAGCAAAGAAAAGAAAAGCAAAGAAAAGAAAAGAAAAGAAAGGAAAAGAGAAGAGGGTGGAGAAGGAGAAGTAAGGGATGCAAAGTTTCACCTGTCCGTTGCCGTCCAGTGAGGACTCGCACGGGTTCGGACTCAGGACACCGGCCGCGACGCTTGTTGTTGGGCCCTCGGGAGCTAGGCCCGGCCTTGGCGTCCCCGCCTGCCGGCGACCTCGGGGTCCTTTTTGGTCTCCGAGTCGCCCGCACAGGCTTCCGTGCAGGCCGACTCCAGAAAAAGAAAAAATTTTCCACACCCCTTCAGTGGCCGCGCCAGGAGCTCCAAGGCGGACGCCCCGCCGCGCGCCGTCCTATTCGAGTGGAGCCGAGTGGAGCCGGGCCGAGTCCGGTCCTCCGAAAAGGCGGCGGGGCCGCCTCCTCTCCGACCCCGCTGGTGCTCCCGGGGCTCCTGGGCCCTGGGCTGGGATGGGGACGGAGGTCGGGGACTGGGGTGGGCGGTGCTGGCAAATCGCGGGTCTGGGGCCGCCGTCCACTTCCCCAGGGGTGACGCGGGCCACCTGCCCTCCTCTCTCCTGCCTCTTCCAGGTCGACCAGCAGGACCGCAGCCGTTGCCAGGGAGCAATGGCAGCAAGGGCGGGTTCCGCGCGGCGGCATCATCAATGGGGGCCCGGGACGCCGGTTGCCTGGGTGACACAATAGAACCTTTGCCTGGCATGGAACTTGGCCACGTGAATGGCCAGCAACTAGGTCGAACAGTTGACCGGATCTCTAGGAGTCCGCTGGGAGTGTGCGGATGGGAGGAAGACAGAGAGGGCGGGAGTGTGTGTGTGTGTGTGTGTGTGTGTGTGTGTGTGTGTGTGTGAGTGCGCGCGCGTGCGCACGTGTATAACAGGGGCCACATACACAAAGGAAAACTGGCAGGCTCAGGGGAGGCCTGTGTGGAGGCCCCACACACTCAGAGACGTACGCTGACCTCGAAGGATGGTCCCAAGTATAAATATGTTCAGTGAAAACACTTTACGGTGGGTGGGTGCTGATGTCCCAGGCCCGCACCTTCCCGTGGAAAGTGGTGGGTGGAGGGAGGACCGGTGTGTCCCGACCCTCCCGTCCGCATCCATCCATCCATCCATCCATCCACCCACCCATCCATCCATCCATCATTCCACCCATCCATTCATTGGGGGTGGGGGGGAACCTAAAGATGAGTGAGCAATATCGTCAGCTGGAGCACAGTGTTTCGGGAAGAGTGTGCTTGCTGTTCCCGTGACAAAGGGTTACTGAGTCCAATCATCCCCTACCAGGCCTCCCTGGGCCCTCATCACTCCGCGCCAGCGTTTGGCCTAGGGAATGTAAGACGCCGAGAGGGACTGTTTAACTTCTCCTTGGTTGCCCTGGACTCGCACCCCTAAACTACCCCAGCACAACCCCCTGGCCCCCTCGCTGATTCTCAAAGGGTTGAAGGTAGTTTCTTTGTTTGGCGCGTGGAGGGGACTCTTTCAGCCCCAGACAGCCCATCCTCCCTTCCTGCAGCTTGGATTCGCTGGCCTTAGGTTGGGGGGAGTTGTAGAAGCCCCAAGGCTCAGTGCAAGGCTTTCTGCCTTTGAATGCGGCCACTGAGTGAGGTCCTTTGCAATCAATCTCCCTGACCTCCCTTCCCCATCCGCACCACCCTCCCCACCCCAGCACTCTCTCGCTAAGGCCCAGGTCCCAAGACTGTCCGTTTGGGGAATGGAAGGCTAGCGGTTTCACCCTAACTTGTGCACCAGGCCTCTGGGCCTCAGGAAAATGACGCAGTGAGTAGAGCTGAGGTGCTATCTCAGGCAAAGCGCCCGGGGCGGCACAACGTTTGCAACTGAGAACAGACAAACCGATGTCTCCGCAGTAGATTCCATTAAAAATGAAAAAGAAAGGAAAGGAGAGGAAAGAGAAGTGGGGGGAGAAGGAGATGTAAGAGATGCAAAGATTCGTCCGTCCCTTGCCTTCCTGTGAGGACTCGTCCCGATTCGGATGCAGTACACCGGCAGCGATGTTTGCTGTCGGGCGCTGGGGAGCTCGGGCCGGCCTCGGCGGGCCGGCCTTGGCGTCCCGCCTGCCGGCGACCTCGGGGTCTTTTATGGTCTCCGAGTCGCCCGCCCAATAGTCCGTGCCGGCCGACTCCACAAAATGAAAAACTTTTCCACTCGCCTTCCGCGGCCGCGCTGGGAGCTCCGAGGCGGACGCCCCGCCGCGCGCCATCCTATTCGAGTCGAGCCGGGACGAGACCGGTCCTCCGAAAAGGCGGCGGGGCGCAGGCCCTCGCCCGGCGACGGCGGCCGCCTCCTCTCCGACCCCGCTGGGGCTCCCGGGCCCGGGGCCCGGTTGGGGGACGGAGCACGGGGACTGGGACAGGGGTGGGCGGTGGCGGCGGCAGACCCCTGGCCTGGGGCCGGCGTCCACTTTCCCAGGGGGGACGCGGGCCACCTCCCCTCCTCTCTCCTGCCTCTTCCAGATCGACCAGCGGGACCGCAGCCGTTGCCAGGGACCCATGGCAACAAAGGGCGGGTTCCGCGCGGCCGGCGTCATCAATGGCGGCCCGGAACGCCGGTTGCCCGGGTGACGCAATAGAACAGTTGCCTGGCACCGGACTTGGCCGCGCGACTGGCGAGCAGCTAGGTTGAACAGTTGACCGGATCTCTAAAAGGCCCCTGGGAGTGTGGGGATGGGAGGAAGACAGACAGTGCGAGAGTGACAGTGTGTGTGTGTGTTCCGTGTGTGTGTGGGCGTGTGTGTGTGTGCACGCGCGCGTGTACAACAGGGGTCACATACACAAAGGAAACCTGGCAGGCTCAGGGGAGGCCTGTGTGGAGGCCCCACACACTCAGAGACGTACGCTGACCTCGAAGGATGGTCCCAAGTATAAATATGTTCAGTGAAAACACTTTACGGTGGGTGGGTGCTGATGTCCCAGGCCCGCACCTTCCCGTGGAAAGTGGTGGGTGGAGGGAGGACCGGTGTGTCCCGACCCTCCCGTCCGCATCCGTCCGTCCATCCATCCTCCCACCCATCCATCCATCCATCATTCCACCCATCCATTCATTGGGGGTGGGGGGGAACCTAAAGATGAGTGAGCAATATCGTCAGCTGGAGCACAGTGTTTCGGGAAGAGTGTGCTTGCTGTTCCCGTGACAAAGGGTTACTGAGTCCAATCATCCCCTACCAGGCCTCCCTGGGCCCTCATCACTCCACGCCAGCGTTTGGCCTAGGGAATGTAGGACCCCGAGAGGGACTGTTTAACTTCTCCTTGGTTGCCCTGGACTCGCACCCCTAAACTACCCCAGCTCAACCCCCTGGCCCCCTAGCTGATTCTCAAAGGGTTGAAGGTAATTTCTTTGTTTGGCGCGTGGAGGGGACTCTTTCAGCCCCAGAACGCTCATCCTCCCTTCCTGCCGCTTGCATTCGCTGGCCTAAGTTTGGGGGAGTTGTAGAAGCCCCAGGCGCAGTCCAAGGCTTTCTGCCTTTGAATGCAGCCATTGAGTGAGGTCCTTTGCAATCAATCTCCCTGAACTCCCTGACCTCATCCGCACACCCCTCCCACCCCAGCACTCTCGCTAAGGCCCACGTCCCAAGAATGTCCGTTTGGGGAATGGAAGGCTAGCGTTTTCACCCTAACTTGTGCACCAGGCTCGTGGGCCTCAGGAAAAACACGCAGTGGGTAAAGCTGAGTTGCTATCTCAGGCAAAGCATCTGGGGCGGCAAGACGCTTGTCATTGAGAACAGACTAACCAAAGTCTCCGCAGTAGATTCCAGTAAAATCGAAAAAGAAAGGAAAGAAAAGGAAAGCAAAGAAAAGAAAAGCAAAGAAAAGAAAAGAAAAGAAAGGAAAAGAGAAGAGGGTGGAGAAGGAGAAGTAAGGGATGCAAAGTTTCACCTGTCCGTTGCCGTCCAGTGAGGACTCGCACGGGTTCGGACTCAGGACACCGGCCGCGACGCTTGTTGTTGGGCCCTCGGGAGCTAGGCCCGGCCTTGGCGTCCCCGCCTGCCGGCGACCTCGGGGTCCTTTTTGGTCTCCGAGTCGCCCGCACAGGCTTCCGTGCAGGCCGACTCCAGAAAAAGAAAAAATTTTCCACACCCCTTCAGTGGCCGCGCCAGGAGCTCCAAGGCGGACGCCCCGCCGCGCGCCGTCCTATTCGAGTGGAGCCGGGCCGAGTCCGGTCCTCCGAAAAGGCGGCGGGGCCGCCTCCTCTCCGGCCCCGCTGGTGCTCCCGGGGCTCCTGGGCCCTGGGCTGGGATGGGGACGGAGGTCGGGGACTGGGGTGGGCGGTGCTGGCAAATCGCGGGTCTGGGGCCGCCGTCCACTTCCCCAGGGGTGACGCGGGCCACCTGCCCTCCTCTCTCCTGCCTCTTCCAGGTCGACCAGCAGGACCGCAGCCGTTGCCAGGGAGCAATGGCAGCAAAGGGCGGGTTCCGCGCGGCGGCATCATCAATGGGGGCCCGGGACGCCGGTTGCCTGGGTGACACAATAGAACCTTTGCCTGGCATGGAACTTGGCCACGTGAATGGCCAGCAACTAGGTCGAACAGTTGACCGGATCTCTAGGAGTCCGCTGGGAGTGTGCGGATGGGAGGAAGACAGAGAGGGCGGGAGTGTGTGTGTGTGTGTGTGTGTGTGTGTGTGTGTGTGTGAGTGCGCGCGCGTGCGCACGTGTATAACAGGGGCCACATACACAAAGGAAAACTGGCAGGCTCAGGGGAGGCCTGTGTGGAGGCCCCACACACTCAGAGACGTACGCTGACCTCGAAGGATGGTCCCAAGTATAAATATGTTCAGTGAAAACACTTTACGGTGGGTGGGTGCTGATGTCCCAGGCCCGCACCTTCCCGTGGAAAGTGGTGGGTGGAGGGAGGACCGGTGTGTCCCGACCCTCCCGTCCGCATCCATCCATCCATCCATCCATCCACCCACCCATCCATCCATCCATCATTCCACCCATCCATTCATTGGGGGTGGGGGGGAACCTAAAGATGAGTGAGCAATATCGTCAGCTGGAGCACAGTGTTTCGGGAAGAGTGTGCTTGCTGTTCCCGTGACAAAGGGTTACTGAGTCCAATCATCCCCTACCAGGCCTCCCTGGGCCCTCATCACTCCGCGCCAGCGTTTGGCCTAGGGAATGTAAGACGCCGAGAGGGACTGTTTAACTTCTCCTTGGTTGCCCTGGACTCGCACCCCTAAACTACCCCAGCACAACCCCCTGGCCCCCTCGCTGATTCTCAAAGGGTTGAAGGTAGTTTCTTTGTTTGGCGCGTGGAGGGGACTCTTTCAGCCTCAGACAGCCCATCCTCCCTTCCTGCAGCTTGGATTCGCTGGCCTTAGGTTGGGGGAGTTGTAGAAGCCCCAAGGCTCAGTGCAAGGCTTTCTGCCTTTGAATGCGGCCACTGAGTGAGGTCCTTTGCAATCAATCTCCCTGACCTCCCTTCCCCATCCGCACCACCCTCCCCACCCCAGCACTCTCTCGCTAAGGCCCAGGTCCCAAGACTGTCCGTTTGGGGAATGGAAGGCTAGCGGTTTCACCCTAACTTGTGCACCTGGCCTCTGGGCCTCAGGAAAATGACGCAGTGAGTAGAGCTGAGGTGCTATCTCAGGCAAAGCGCCCGGGGCGGCACAACGTTTGCAACTGAGAACAGACAAACCGATGTCTCCGCAGTAGATTCCATTAAAAATGAAAAAGAAAGGAAAGGAGAGGAAAGAGAAGTGGGGGGAGAAGGAGATGTAAGAGATGCAAAGATTCGTCCGTCCCTTGCCTTCCTGTGAGGACTCGTCCCGATTCGGATGCAGTACACCGGCAGCGATGTTTGCTGTCGGGCGCTGGGGAGCTCGGGCCGGCCTCGGCGGGCCGGCCTTGGCGTCCCCGCCTGCCGGCGACCTCGGGGTCTTTTATGGTCTCCGAGTCGCCCGCCCAATAGTCCGTGCCGGCCGACTCCACAAAATGAAAAACTTTTCCACTCGCCTTCCGCGGCCGCGCTGGGAGCTCCGAGGCGGACGCCCCGCCGCGCGCCATCCTATTCGAGTCGAGCCGGGACGAGACCGGTCCTCCGAAAAGGCGGCGGGGCGCAGGCCCTCGCCCGGCGACGGCGGCCGCCTCCTCTCCGACCCCGCTGGGGCTCCCGGGCCCGGGGCCCGGTTGGGGGACGGAGCACGGGGACTGGGACAGGGGTGGGCGGTGGCGGCGGCAGACCCCTGGCCTGGGGCCGGCGTCCACTTTCCCAGGGGGGACGCGGGCCACCTCCCCTCCTCTCTCCTGCCTCTTCCAGGTCGACCAGCGGGACCGCAGCCGTTGCCAGGGACCCATGGCAACAAAGGGCGGGTTCCGCGCGGCCGGCGTCATCAATGGCGGCCCGGAACGCCGGTTGCCCGGGTGACGCAATAGAACAGTTGCCTGGCACCGGACTTGGCCGCGCGACTGGCGAGCAGCTAGGTTGAACAGTTGACCGGATCTCTAAAAGGCCCCTGGGAGTGTGGGGATGGGAGGAAGACAGACAGTGCGAGAGTGACAGTGTGTGTGTGTGTTCCGTGTGTGTGTGGGCGTGTGTGTGTGTGCACGCGCGCGTGTACAACAGGGGTCACATACACAAAGGAAACCTGGCAGGCTCAGGGGAGGCCTGTGTGGAGGCCCCACACACTCAGAGACGTACGCTGACCTCGAAGGATGGTCCCAAGTATAAATATGTTCAGTGAAAACACTTTACGGTGGGTGGGTGCTGATGTCCCAGGCCCGCACCTTCCCGTGGAAAGTGGTGGGTGGAGGGAGGACCGGTGTGTCCCGACCCTCCCGTCCGCATCCGTCCGTCCATCCATCCTCCCACCCATCCATCCATCCATCATTCCACCCATCCATTCATTGGGGGTGGGGGGGAACCTAAAGATGAGTGAGCAATATCGTCAGCTGGAGCACAGTGTTTCGGGAAGAGTGTGCTTGCTGTTCCCGTGACAAAGGGTTACTGAGTCCAATCATCCCCTACCAGGCCTCCCTGGGCCCTCATCACTCCACGCCAGCGTTTGGCCTAGGGAATGTAGGACCCCGAGAGGGACTGTTTAACTTCTCCTTGGTTGCCCTGGACTCGCACCCCTAAACTACCCCAGCTCAACCCCCTGGCCCCCTAGCTGATTCTCAAAGGGTTGAAGGTAATTTCTTTGTTTGGCGCGTGGAGGGGACTCTTTCAGCCCCAGAACGCTCATCCTCCCTTCCTGCCGCTTGCATTCGCTGGCCTAAGTTTGGGGGAGTTGTAGAAGCCCCAGGCGCAGTCCAAGGCTTTCTGCCTTTGAATGCAGCCATTGAGTGAGGTCCTTTGCAATCAATCTCCCTGAACTCCCTGACCTCATCCGCACACCCCTCCCACCCCAGCACTCTCGCTAAGGCCCACGTCCCAAGAATGTCCGTTTGGGGAATGGAAGGCTAGCGTTTTCACCCTAACTTGTGCACCAGGCTCGTGGGCCTCAGGAAAAACACGCAGTGGGTAAAGCTGAGTTGCTATCTCAGGCAAAGCATCTGGGGCGGCAAGACGCTTGTCATTGAGAACAGACTAACCAAAGTCTCCGCAGTAGATTCCAGTAAAATCGAAAAAGAAAGGAAAGAAAAGGAAAGCAAAGAAAAGAAAAGCAAAGAAAAGAAAAGAAAAGAAAGGAAAAGAGAAGAGGGTGGAGAAGGAGAAGTAAGGGATGCAAAGTTTCACCTGTCCGTTGCCGTCCAGTGAGGACTCGCACGGGTTCGGACTCAGGACACCGGCCGCGACGCTTGTTGTTGGGCCCTCGGGAGCTAGGCCCGGCCTTGGCGTCCCCGCCTGCCGGCGACCTCGGGGTCCTTTTTGGTCTCCGAGTCGCCCGCACAGGCTTCCGTGCAGGCCGACTCCAGAAAAAGAAAAAATTTTCCACACCCCTTCAGTGGCCGCGCCAGGAGCTCCAAGGCGGACGCCCCGCCGCGCGCCGTCCTATTCGAGTGGAGCCGGGCCGAGTCCGGTCCTCCGAAAAGGCGGCGGGGCCGCCTCCTCTCCGGCCCCGCTGGTGCTCCCGGGGCTCCTGGGCCCTGGGCTGGGATGGGGACGGAGGTCGGGGACTGGGGTGGGCGGTGCTGGCAAATCGCGGGTCTGGGGCCGCCGTCCACTTCCCCAGGGGTGACGCGGGCCACCTGCCCTCCTCTCTCCTGCCTCTTCCAGGTCGACCAGCAGGACCGCAGCCGTTGCCAGGGAGCAATGGCAGCAAAGGGCGGGTTCCGCGCGGCGGCATCATCAATGGGGGCCCGGGACGCCGGTTGCCTGGGTGACACAATAGAACCTTTGCCTGGCATGGAACTTGGCCACGTGAATGGCCAGCAACTAGGTCGAACAGTTGACCGGATCTCTAGGAGTCCGCTGGGAGTGTGCGGATGGGAGGAAGACAGAGAGGGCGGGAGTGTGTGTGTGTGTGTGTGTGTGTGTGTGTGTGTGTGAGTGCGCGCGCGTGCGCACGTGTATAACAGGGGCCACATACACAAAGGAAAACTGGCAGGCTCAGGGGAGGCCTGTGTGGAGGCCCCACACACTCAGAGACGTACGCTGACCTCGAAGGATGGTCCCAAGTATAAATATGTTCAGTGAAAACACTTTACGGTGGGTGGGTGCTGATGTCCCAGGCCCGCACCTTCCCGTGGAAAGTGGTGGGTGGAGGGAGGACCGGTGTGTCCCGACCCTCCCGTCCGCATCCATCCATCCATCCATCCATCCACCCACCCATCCATCCATCCATCATTCCACCCATCCATTCATTGGGGGTGGGGGGGAACCTAAAGATGAGTGAGCAATATCGTCAGCTGGAGCACAGTGTTTCGGGAAGAGTGTGCTTGCTGTTCCCGTGACAAAGGGTTACTGAGTCCAATCATCCCCTACCAGGCCTCCCTGGGCCCTCATCACTCCGCGCCAGCGTTTGGCCTAGGGAATGTAAGACGCCGAGAGGGACTGTTTAACTTCTCCTTGGTTGCCCTGGACTCGCACCCCTAAACTACCCCAGCACAACCCCCTGGCCCCCTCGCTGATTCTCAAAGGGTTGAAGGTAGTTTCTTTGTTTGGCGCGTGGAGGGGACTCTTTCAGCCCCAGACAGCCCATCCTCCCTTCCTGCAGCTTGGATTCGCTGGCCTTAGGTTGGGGGAGTTGTAGAAGCCCCAAGGCTCAGTGCAAGGCTTTCTGCCTTTGAATGCGGCCACTGAGTGAGGTCCTTTGCAATCAATCTCCCTGACCTCCCTTCCCCATCCGCACCACCCTCCCCACCCCAGCACTCTCTCGCTAAGGCCCAGGTCCCAAGACTGTCCGTTTGGGGAATGGAAGGCTAGCGGTTTCACCCTAACTTGTGCACCAGGCCTCTGGGCCTCAGGAAAATGACGCAGTGAGTAGAGCTGAGGTGCTATCTCAGGCAAAGCGCCCGGGGCGGCACAACGTTTGCAACTGAGAACAGACAAACCGATGTCTCCGCAGTAGATTCCATTAAAAATGAAAAAGAAAGGAAAGGAGAGGAAAGAGAAGTGGGGGGAGAAGGAGATGTAAGAGATGCAAAGATTCGTCCGTCCCTTGCCTTCCTGTGAGGACTCGTCCCGATTCGGATGCAGTACACCGGCAGCGATGTTTGCTGTCGGGCGCTGGGGAGCTCGGGCCGGCCTCGGCGGGCCGGCCTTGGCGTCCCCGCCTGCCGGCGACCTCGGGGTCTTTTATGGTCTCCGAGTCGCCCGCCCAATAGTCCGTGCCGGCCGACTCCACAAAATGAAAAACTTTTCCACTCGCCTTCCGCGGCCGCGCTGGGAGCTCCGAGGCGGACGCCCCGCCGCGCGCCATCCTATTCGAGTCGAGCCGGGACGAGACCGGTCCTCCGAAAAGGCGGCGGGGCGCAGGCCCTCGCCCGGCGACGGCGGCCGCCTCCTCTCCGACCCCGCTGGGGCTCCCGGGCCCGGGGCCCGGTTGGGGGACGGAGCACGGGGACTGGGACAGGGGTGGGCGGTGGCGGCGGCAGACCCCTGGCCTGGGGCCGGCGTCCACTTTCCCAGGGGGGACGCGGGCCACCTCCCCTCCTCTCTCCTGCCTCTTCCAGGTCGACCAGCGGGACCGCAGCCGTTGCCAGGGACCCATGGCAACAAAGGGCGGGTTCCGCGCGGCCGGCGTCATCAATGGCGGCCCGGAACGCCGGTTGCCCGGGTGACGCAATAGAACAGTTGCCTGGCACCGGACTTGGCCGCGCGACTGGCGAGCAGCTAGGTTGAACAGTTGACCGGATCTCTAAAAGGCCCCTGGGAGTGTGGGGATGGGAGGAAGACAGACAGTGCGAGAGTGACAGTGTGTGTGTGTGTTCCGTGTGTGTGTGGGCGTGTGTGTGTGTGCACGCGCGCGTGTACAACAGGGGTCACATACACAAAGGAAACCTGGCAGGCTCAGGGGAGGCCTGTGTGGAGGCCCCACACACTCAGAGACGTACGCTGACCTCGAAGGATGGTCCCAAGTATAAATATGTTCAGTGAAAACACTTTACGGTGGGTGGGTGCTGATGTCCCAGGCCCGCACCTTCCCGTGGAAAGTGGTGGGTGGAGGGAGGACCGGTGTGTCCCGACCCTCCCGTCCGCATCCGTCCGTCCATCCATCCTCCCACCCATCCATCCATCCATCATTCCACCCATCCATTCATTGGGGGTGGGGAGGAACCTAAAGATGAGTGAGCAATATCGTCAGCTGGAGCACAGTGTTTCGGGAAGAGTGTGCTTGCTGTTCCCGTGACAAAGGGTTACTGAGTCCAATCATCCCCTACCAGGCCTCCCTGGGCCCTCATCACTCCACGCCAGCGTTTGGCCTAGGGAATGTAGGACCCCGAGAGGGACTGTTTAACTTCTCCTTGGTTGCCCTGGACTCGCACCCCTAAACTACCCCAGCTCAACCCCCTGGCCCCCTAGCTGATTCTCAAAGGGTTGAAGGTAATTTCTTTGTTTGGCGCGTGGAGGGGACTCTTTCAGCCCCAGAACGCTCATCCTCCCTTCCTGCCGCTTGCATTCGCTGGCCTAAGTTTGGGGGAGTTGTAGAAGCCCCAGGCGCAGTCCAAGGCTTTCTGCCTTTGAATGCAGCCATTGAGTGAGGTCCTTTGCAATCAATCTCCCTGAACTCCCTGACCTCATCCGCACACCCCTCCCACCCCAGCACTCTCGCTAAGGCCCACGTCCCAAGAATGTCCGTTTGGGGAATGGAAGGCTAGCGTTTTCACCCTAACTTGTGCACCAGGCTCGTGGGCCTCAGGAAAAACACGCAGTGGGTAAAGCTGAGTTGCTATCTCAGGCAAAGCATCTGGGGCGGCAAGACGCTTGTCATTGAGAACAGACTAACCAAAGTCTCCGCAGTAGATTCCAGTAAAATCGAAAAAGAAAGGAAAGAAAAGGAAAGCAAAGAAAAGAAAAGCAAAGAAAAGAAAAGAAAAGAAAGGAAAAGAGAAGAGGGTGGAGAAGGAGAAGTAAGGGATGCAAAGTTTCACCTGTCCGTTGCCGTCCAGTGAGGACTCGCACGGGTTCGGACTCAGGACACCGGCCGCGACGCTTGTTGTTGGGCCCTCGGGAGCTAGGCCCGGCCTTGGCGTCCCCGCCTGCCGGCGACCTCGGGGTCCTTTTTGGTCTCCGAGTCGCCCGCACAGGCTTCCGTGCAGGCCGACTCCAGAAAAAGAAAAAATTTTCCACACCCCTTCAGTGGCCGCGCCAGGAGCTCCAAGGCGGACGCCCCGCCGCGCGCCGTCCTATTCGAGTGGAGCCGGGCCGAGTCCGGTCCTCCGAAAAGGCGGCGGGGCCGCCTCCTCTCCGGCCCCGCTGGTGCTCCCGGGGCTCCTGGGCCCTGGGCTGGGATGGGGACGGAGGTCGGGGACTGGGGTGGGCGGTGCTGGCAAATCGCGGGTCTGGGGCCGCCGTCCACTTCCCCAGGGGTGACGCGGGCCACCTGCCCTCCTCTCTCCTGCCTCTTCCAGGTCGACCAGCAGGACCGCAGCCGTTGCCAGGGAGCAATGGCAGCAAAGGGCGGGTTCCGCGCGGCGGCATCATCAATGGGGGCCCGGGACGCCGGTTGCCTGGGTGACACAATAGAACCTTTGCCTGGCATGGAACTTGGCCACGTGAATGGCCAGCAACTAGGTCGAACAGTTGACCGGATCTCTAGGAGTCCGCTGGGAGTGTGCGGATGGGAGGAAGACAGAGAGGGCGGGAGTGTGTGTGTGTGTGTGTGTGTGTGTGTGTGTGTGTGTGAGTGCGCGCGCGAGCACACGTGTATAACAGGGGCCACATACACAAAGGAAAACTGGCAGGCTCAGGGGAGGCCTGTGTGGAGGCCCCACACACTCAGAGACGTACGCTGACCTCGAAGGATGGTCCCAAGTATAAATATGTTCAGTGAAAACACTTTACGGTGGGTGGGTGCTGATGTCCCAGGCCCGCACCTTCCCGTGGAAAGTGGTGGGTGGAGGGAGGACCGGTGTGTCCCGACCCTCCCGTCCGCATCCATCCATCCATCCATCCATCCACCCACCCATCCATCCATCCATCATTCCACCCATCCATTCATTGGGGGTGGGGGGGAACCTAAAGATGAGTGAGCAATATCGTCAGCTGGAGCACAGTGTTTCGGGAAGAGTGTGCTTGCTGTTCCCGTGACAAAGGGTTACTGAGTCCAATCATCCCCTACCAGGCCTCCCTGGGCCCTCATCACTCCGCGCCAGCGTTTGGCCTAGGGAATGTAAGACGCCGAGAGGGACTGTTTAACTTCTCCTTGGTTGCCCTGGACTCGCACCCCTAAACTACCCCAGCACAACCCCCTGGCCCCCTCGCTGATTCTCAAAGGGTTGAAGGTAGTTTCTTTGTTTGGCGCGTGGAGGGGACTCTTTCAGCCTCAGACAGCCCATCCTCCCTTCCTGCAGCTTGGATTCGCTGGCCTTAGGTTGGGGGAGTTGTAGAAGCCCCAAGGCTCAGTGCAAGGCTTTCTGCCTTTGAATGCGGCCACTGAGTGATGTCCTTTGCAATCAATCTCCCTGACCTCCCTTCCCCATCCGCACCACCCTCCCCACCCCAGCACTCTCTCGCTAAGGCCCAGGTCCCAAGACTGTCCGTTTGGGGAATGGAAGGCTAGCGGTTTCACCCTAACTTGTGCACCTGGCCTCTGGGCCTCAGGAAAATGACGCAGTGAGTAGAGCTGAGGTGCTATCTCAGGCAAAGCGCCCGGGGCGGCACAACGTTTGCAACTGAGAACAGACAAACCGATGTCTCCGCAGTAGATTCCATTAAAAATGAAAAAGAAAGGAAAGGAGAGGAAAGAGAAGTGGGGGGAGAAGGAGATGTAAGAGATGCAAAGATTCGTCCGTCCCTTGCCTTCCTGTGAGGACTCGTCCCGATTCGGATGCAGTACACCGGCAGCGATGTTTGCTGTCGGGCGCTGGGGAGCTCGGGCCGGCCTCGGCGGGCCGGCCTTGGCGTCCCCGCCTGCCGGCGACCTCGGGGTCTTTTATGGTCTCCGAGTCGCCCGCCCAATAGTCCGTGCCGGCCGACTCCACAAAATGAAAAACTTTTCCACTCGCCTTCCGCGGCCGCGCTGGGAGCTCCGAGGCGGACGCCCCGCCGCGCGCCATCCTATTCGAGTCGAGCCGGGACGAGACCGGTCCTCCGAAAAGGCGGCGGGGCGCAGGCCCTCGCCCGGCGACGGCGGCCGCCTCCTCTCCGACCCCGCTGGGGCTCCCGGGCCCGGGGCCCGGTTGGGGGACGGAGCACGGGGACTGGGACAGGGGTGGGCGGTGGCGGCGGCAGACCCCTGGCCTGGGGCCGGCGTCCACTTTCCCAGGGGGGACGCGGGCCACCTCCCCTCCTCTCTCCTGCCTCTTCCAGATCGACCAGCGGGACCGCAGCCGTTGCCAGGGACCCATGGCAACAAAGGGCGGGTTCCGCGCGGCCGGCGTCATCAATGGCGGCCCGGAACGCCGGTTGCCCGGGTGACGCAATAGAACAGTTGCCTGGCACCGGACTTGGCCGCGCGACTGGCGAGCAGCTAGGTTGAACAGTTGACCGGATCTCTAAAAGGCCCCTGGGAGTGTGGGGATGGGAGGAAGACAGACAGTGCGAGAGTGACAGTGTGTGTGTGTGTTCCGTGTGTGTGTGGGCGTGTGTGTGTGTGCACGCGCGCGTGTACAACAGGGGTCACATACACAAAGGAAACCTGGCAGGCTCAGGGGAGGCCTGTGTGGAGGCCCCACACACTCAGAGACGTACGCTGACCTCGAAGGATGGTCCCAAGTATAAATATGTTCAGTGAAAACACTTTACGGTGGGTGGGTGCTGATGTCCCAGGCCCGCACCTTCCCGTGGAAAGTGGTGGGTGGAGGGAGGACCGGTGTGTCCCGACCCTCCCGTCCGCATCCGTCCGTCCATCCATCCTCCCACCCATCCATCCATCCATCATTCCACCCATCCATTCATTGGGGGTGGGGGGGAACCTAAAGATGAGTGAGCAATATCGTCAGCTGGAGCACAGTGTTTCGGGAAGAGTGTGCTTGCTGTTCCCGTGACAAAGGGTTACTGAGTCCAATCATCCCCTACCAGGCCTCCCTGGGCCCTCATCACTCCACGCCAGCGTTTGGCCTAGGGAATGTAGGACCCCGAGAGGGACTGTTTAACTTCTCCTTGGTTGCCCTGGACTCGCACCCCTAAACTACCCCAGCTCAACCCCCTGGCCCCCTAGCTGATTCTCAAAGGGTTGAAGGTAATTTCTTTGTTTGGCGCGTGGAGGGGACTCTTTCAGCCCCAGAACGCTCATCCTCCCTTCCTGCCGCTTGCATTCGCTGGCCTAAGTTTGGGGGAGTTGTAGAAGCCCCAGGCGCAGTCCAAGGCTTTCTGCCTTTGAATGCAGCCATTGAGTGAGGTCCTTTGCAATCAATCTCCCTGAACTCCCTGACCTCATCCGCACACCCCTCCCACCCCAGCACTCTCGCTAAGGCCCACGTCCCAAGAATGTCCGTTTGGGGAATGGAAGGCTAGCGTTTTCACCCTAACTTGTGCACCAGGCTCGTGGGCCTCAGGAAAAACACGCAGTGGGTAAAGCTGAGTTGCTATCTCAGGCAAAGCATCTGGGGCGGCAAGACGCTTGTCATTGAGAACAGACTAACCAAAGTCTCCGCAGTAGATTCCAGTAAAATCGAAAAAGAAAGGAAAGAAAAGGAAAGCAAAGAAAAGAAAAGCAAAGAAAAGAAAAGAAAAGAAAGGAAAAGAGAAGAGGGTGGAGAAGGAGAAGTAAGGGATGCAAAGTTTCACCTGTCCGTTGCCGTCCAGTGAGGACTCGCACGGGTTCGGACTCAGGACACCGGCCGCGACGCTTGTTGTTGGGCCCTCGGGAGCTAGGCCCGGCCTTGGCGTCCCCGCCTGCCGGCGACCTCGGGGTCCTTTTTGGTCTCCGAGTCGCCCGCACAGGCTTCCGTGCAGGCCGACTCCAGAAAAAGAAAAAATTTTCCACACCCCTTCAGTGGCCGCGCCAGGAGCTCCAAGGCGGACGCCCCGCCGCGCGCCGTCCTATTCGAGTGGAGCCGGGCCGAGTCCGGTCCTCCGAAAAGGCGGCGGGGCCGCCTCCTCTCCGGCCCCGCTGGTGCTCCCGGGGCTCCTGGGCCCTGGGCTGGGATGGGGACGGAGGTCGGGGACTGGGGTGGGCGGTGCTGGCAAATCGCGGGTCTGGGGCCGCCGTCCACTTCCCCAGGGGTGACGCGGGCCACCTGCCCTCCTCTCTCCTGCCTCTTCCAGGTCGACCAGCAGGACCGCAGCCGTTGCCAGGGAGCAATGGCAGCAAAGGGCGGGTTCCGCGCGGCGGCATCATCAATGGGGGCCCGGGACGCCGGTTGCCTGGGTGACACAATAGAACCTTTGCCTGGCATGGAACTTGGCCACGTGAATGGCCAGCAACTAGGTCGAACAGTTGACCGGATCTCTAGGAGTCCGCTGGGAGTGTGCGGATGGGAGGAAGACAGAGAGGGCGGGAGTGTGTGTGTGTGTGTGTGTGTGTGTGTGTGTGTGTGTGTGTGAGTGCGCGCGCGTGCACACGTGTATAACAGGGGCCACATACACAAAGGAAAACTGGCAGGCTCAGGGGAGGCCTGTGTGGAGGCCCCACACACTCAGAGACGTACGCTGACCTCGAAGGATGGTCCCAAGTATAAATATGTTCAGTGAAAACACTTTACGGTGGGTGGGTGCTGATGTCCCAGGCCCGCACCTTCCCGTGGAAAGTGGTGGGTGGAGGGAGGACCGGTGTGTCCCGACCCTCCCGTCCGCATCCATCCATCCATCCATCCATCCACCCACCCATCCATCCATCCATCATTCCACCCATCCATTCATTGGGGGTGGGGGGGAACCTAAAGATGAGTGAGCAATATCGTCAGCTGGAGCACAGTGTTTCGGGAAGAGTGTGCTTGCTGTTCCCGTGACAAAGGGTTACTGAGTCCAATCATCCCCTACCAGGCCTCCCTGGGCCCTCATCACTCCGCGCCAGCGTTTGGCCTAGGGAATGTAAGACGCCGAGAGGGACTGTTTAACTTCTCCTTGGTTGCCCTGGACTCGCACCCCTAAACTACCCCAGCACAACCCCCTGGCCCCCTCGCTGATTCTCAAAGGGTTGAAGGTAGTTTCTTTGTTTGGCGCGTGGAGGGGACTCTTTCAGCCCCAGACAGCCCATCCTCCCTTCCTGCAGCTTGGATTCGCTGGCCTTAGGTTGGGGGAGTTGTAGAAGCCCCAAGGCTCAGTGCAAGGCTTTCTGCCTTTGAATGCGGCCACTGAGTGAGGTCCTTTGCAATCAATCTCCCTGACCTCCCTTCCCCATCCGCACCACCCTCCCCACCCCAGCACTCTCTCGCTAAGGCCCAGGTCCCAAGACTGTCCGTTTGGGGAATGGAAGGCTAGCGGTTTCACCCTAACTTGTGCACCAGGCCTCTGGGCCTCAGGAAAATGACGCAGTGAGTAGAGCTGAGGTGCTATCTCAGGCAAAGCGCCCGGGGCGGCACAACGTTTGCAACTGAGAACAGACAAACCGATGTCTCCGCAGTAGATTCCATTAAAAATGAAAAAGAAAGGAAAGGAGAGGAAAGAGAAGTGGGGGGAGAAGGAGATGTAAGAGATGCAAAGATTCGTCCGTCCCTTGCCTTCCTGTGAGGACTCGTCCCGATTCGGATGCAGTACACCGGCAGCGATGTTTGCTGTCGGGCGCTGGGGAGCTCGGGCCGGCCTCGGCGGGCCGGCCTTGGCGTCCCCGCCTGCCGGCGACCTCGGGGTCTTTTATGGTCTCCGAGTCGCCCGCCCAATAGTCCGTGCCGGCCGACTCCACAAAATGAAAAACTTTTCCACTCGCCTTCCGCGGCCGCGCTGGGAGCTCCGAGGCGGACGCCCCGCCGCGCGCCATCCTATTCGAGTCGAGCCGGGACGAGACCGGTCCTCCGAAAAGGCGGCGGGGCGCAGGCCCTCGCCCGGCGACGGCGGCCGCCTCCTCTCCGACCCCGCTGGGGCTCCCGGGCCCGGGGCCCGGTTGGGGGACGGAGCACGGGGACTGGGACAGGGGTGGGCGGTGGCGGCGGCAGACCCCTGGCCTGGGGCCGGCGTCCACTTTCCCAGGGGGGACGCGGGCCACCTCCCCTCCTCTCTCCTGCCTCTTCCAGGTCGACCAGCGGGACCGCAGCCGTTGCCAGGGACCCATGGCAACAAAGGGCGGGTTCCGCGCGGCCGGCGTCATCAATGGCGGCCCGGAACGCCGGTTGCCCGGGTGACGCAATAGAACAGTTGCCTGGCACCGGACTTGGCCGCGCGACTGGCGAGCAGCTAGGTTGAACAGTTGACCGGATCTCTAAAAGGCCCCTGGGAGTGTGGGGATGGGAGGAAGACAGACAGTGCGAGAGTGACAGTGTGTGTGTGTGTTCCGTGTGTGTGTGGGCGTGTGTGTGTGTGCACGCGCGCGTGTACAACAGGGGTCACATACACAAAGGAAACCTGGCAGGCTCAGGGGAGGCCTGTGTGGAGGCCCCACACACTCAGAGACGTACGCTGACCTCGAAGGATGGTCCCAAGTATAAATATGTTCAGTGAAAACACTTTACGGTGGGTGGGTGCTGATGTCCCAGGCCCGCACCTTCCCGTGGAAAGTGGTGGGTGGAGGGAGGACCGGTGTGTCCCGACCCTCCCGTCCGCATCCGTCCGTCCATCCATCCTCCCACCCATCCATCCATCCATCATTCCACCCATCCATTCATTGGGGGTGGGGGGGAACCTAAAGATGAGTGAGCAATATCGTCAGCTGGAGCACAGTGTTTCGGGAAGAGTGTGCTTGCTGTTCCCGTGACAAAGGGTTACTGAGTCCAATCATCCCCTACCAGGCCTCCCTGGGCCCTCATCACTCCACGCCAGCGTTTGGCCTAGGGAATGTAGGACCCCGAGAGGGACTGTTTAACTTCTCCTTGGTTGCCCTGGACTCGCACCCCTAAACTACCCCAGCTCAACCCCCTGGCCCCCTAGCTGATTCTCAAAGGGTTGAAGGTAATTTCTTTGTTTGGCGCGTGGAGGGGACTCTTTCAGCCCCAGAACGCTCATCCTCCCTTCCTGCCGCTTGCATTCGCTGGCCTAAGTTTGGGGGAGTTGTAGAAGCCCCAGGCGCAGTCCAAGGCTTTCTGCCTTTGAATGCAGCCATTGAGTGAGGTCCTTTGCAATCAATCTCCCTGAACTCCCTGACCTCATCCGCACACCCCTCCCACCCCAGCACTCTCGCTAAGGCCCACGTCCCAAGAATGTCCGTTTGGGGAATGGAAGGCTAGCGTTTTCACCCTAACTTGTGCACCAGGCTCGTGGGCCTCAGGAAAAACACGCAGTGGGTAAAGCTGAGTTGCTATCTCAGGCAAAGCATCTGGGGCGGCAAGACGCTTGTCATTGAGAACAGACTAACCAAAGTCTCCGCAGTAGATTCCAGTAAAATCGAAAAAGAAAGGAAAGAAAAGGAAAGCAAAGAAAAGAAAAGCAAAGAAAAGAAAAGAAAAGAAAGGAAAAGAGAAGAGGGTGGAGAAGGAGAAGTAAGGGATGCAAAGTTTCACCTGTCCGTTGCCGTCCAGTGAGGACTCGCACGGGTTCGGACTCAGGACACCGGCCGCGACGCTTGTTGTTGGGCCCTCGGGAGCTAGGCCCGGCCTTGGCGTCCCCGCCTGCCGGCGACCTCGGGGTCCTTTTTGGTCTCCGAGTCGCCCGCACAGGCTTCCGTGCAGGCCGACTCCAGAAAAAGAAAAAATTTTCCACACCCCTTCAGTGGCCGCGCCAGGAGCTCCAAGGCGGACGCCCCGCCGCGCGCCGTCCTATTCGAGTGGAGCCGGGCCGAGTCCGGTCCTCCGAAAAGGCGGCGGGGCCGCCTCCTCTCCGGCCCCGCTGGTGCTCCCGGGGCTCCTGGGCCCTGGGCTGGGATGGGGACGGAGGTCGGGGACTGGGGTGGGCGGTGCTGGCAAATCGCGGGTCTGGGGCCGCCGTCCACTTCCCCAGGGGTGACGCGGGCCACCTGCCCTCCTCTCTCCTGCCTCTTCCAGGTCGACCAGCAGGACCGCAGCCGTTGCCAGGGAGCAATGGCAGCAAAGGGCGGGTTCCGCGCGGCGGCATCATCAATGGGGGCCCGGGACGCCGGTTGCCTGGGTGACACAATAGAACCTTTGCCTGGCATGGAACTTGGCCACGTGAATGGCCAGCAACTAGGTCGAACAGTTGACCGGATCTCTAGGAGTCCGCTGGGAGTGTGCGGATGGGAGGAAGACAGAGAGGGCGGGAGTGTGTGTGTGTGTGTGTGTGTGTGTGTGTGTGTGTGTGTGTGAGTGCGCGCGCGTGCACACGTGTATAACAGGGGCCACATACACAAAGGAAAACTGGCAGGCTCAGGGGAGGCCTGTGTGGAGGCCCCACACACTCAGAGACGTACGCTGACCTCGAAGGATGGTCCCAAGTATAAATATGTTCAGTGAAAACACTTTACGGTGGGTGGGTGCTGATGTCCCAGGCCCGCACCTTCCCGTGGAAAGTGGTGGGTGGAGGGAGGACCGGTGTGTCCCGACCCTCCCGTCCGCATCCATCCATCCATCCATCCATCCACCCACCCATCCATCCATCCATCATTCCACCCATCCATTCATTGGGGGTGGGGGGGAACCTAAAGATGAGTGAGCAATATCGTCAGCTGGAGCACAGTGTTTCGGGAAGAGTGTGCTTGCTGTTCCCGTGACAAAGGGTTACTGAGTCCAATCATCCCCTACCAGGCCTCCCTGGGCCCTCATCACTCCGCGCCAGCGTTTGGCCTAGGGAATGTAAGACGCCGAGAGGGACTGTTTAACTTCTCCTTGGTTGCCCTGGACTCGCACCCCTAAACTACCCCAGCACAACCCCCTGGCCCCCTCGCTGATTCTCAAAGGGTTGAAGGTAGTTTCTTTGTTTGGCGCGTGGAGGGGACTCTTTCAGCCCCAGACAGCCCATCCTCCCTTCCTGCAGCTTGGATTCGCTGGCCTTAGGTTGGGGGAGTTGTAGAAGCCCCAAGGCTCAGTGCAAGGCTTTCTGCCTTTGAATGCGGCCACTGAGTGAGGTCCTTTGCAATCAATCTCCCTGACCTCCCTTCCCCATCCGCACCACCCTCCCCACCCCAGCACTCTCTCGCTAAGGCCCAGGTCCCAAGACTGTCCGTTTGGGGAATGGAAGGCTAGCGGTTTCACCCTAACTTGTGCACCAGGCCTCTGGGCCTCAGGAAAATGACGCAGTGAGTAGAGCTGAGGTGCTATCTCAGGCAAAGCGCCCGGGGCGGCACAACGTTTGCAACTGAGAACAGACAAACCGATGTCTCCGCAGTAGATTCCATTAAAAATGAAAAAGAAAGGAAAGGAGAGGAAAGAGAAGTGGGGGGAGAAGGAGATGTAAGAGATGCAAAGATTCGTCCGTCCCTTGCCTTCCTGTGAGGACTCGTCCCGATTCGGATGCAGTACACCGGCAGCGATGTTTGCTGTCGGGCGCTGGGGAGCTCGGGCCGGCCTCGGCGGGCCGGCCTTGGCGTCCCCGCCTGCCGGCGACCTCGGGGTCTTTTATGGTCTCCGAGTCGCCCGCCCAATAGTCCGTGCCGGCCGACTCCACAAAATGAAAAACTTTTCCACTCGCCTTCCGCGGCCGCGCTGGGAGCTCCGAGGCGGACGCCCCGCCGCGCGCCATCCTATTCGAGTCGAGCCGGGACGAGACCGGTCCTCCGAAAAGGCGGCGGGGCGCAGGCCCTCGCCCGGCGACGGCGGCCGCCTCCTCTCCGACCCCGCTGGGGCTCCCGGGCCCGGGGCCCGGTTGGGGGACGGAGCACGGGGACTGGGACAGGGGTGGGCGGTGGCGGCGGCAGACCCCTGGCCTGGGGCCGGCGTCCACTTTCCCAGGGGGGACGCGGGCCACCTCCCCTCCTCTCTCCTGCCTCTTCCAGGTCGACCAGCGGGACCGCAGCCGTTGCCAGGGACCCATGGCAACAAAGGGCGGGTTCCGCGCGGCCGGCGTCATCAATGGCGGCCCGGAACGCCGGTTGCCCGGGTGACGCAATAGAACAGTTGCCTGGCACCGGACTTGGCCGCGCGACTGGCGAGCAGCTAGGTTGAACAGTTGACCGGATCTCTAAAAGGCCCCTGGGAGTGTGGGGATGGGAGGAAGACAGACAGTGCGAGAGTGACAGTGTGTGTGTGTGTTCCGTGTGTGTGTGTGGGCGTGTGTGTGTGTGCACGCGCGCGTGTACAACAGGGGTCACATACACAAAGGAAACCTGGCAGGCTCAGGGGAGGCCTGTGTGGAGGCCCCACACACTCAGAGACGTACGCTGACCTCGAAGGATGGTCCCAAGTATAAATATGTTCAGTGAAAACACTTTACGGTGGGTGGGTGCTGATGTCCCAGGCCCGCACCTTCCCGTGGAAAGTGGTGGGTGGAGGGAGGACCGGTGTGTCCCGACCCTCCCGTCCGCATCCGTCCGTCCATCCATCCTCCCACCCATCCATCCATCCATCATTCCACCCATCCATTCATTGGGGGTGGGGGGGAACCTAAAGATGAGTGAGCAATATCGTCAGCTGGAGCACAGTGTTTCGGGAAGAGTGTGCTTGCTGTTCCCGTGACAAAGGGTTACTGAGTCCAATCATCCCCTACCAGGCCTCCCTGGGCCCTCATCAATCCACGCCAGCGTTTGGCCTAGGGAATGTAGGACCCCGAGAGGGACTGTTTAACTTCTCCTTGGTTGCCCTGGACTCGCACCCCTAAACTACCCCAGCTCAACCCCCTGGCCCCCTAGCTGATTCTCAAAGGGTTGAAGGTAATTTCTTTGTTTGGCGCGTGGAGGGGACTCTTTCAGCCCCAGAACGCTCATCCTCCCTTCCTGCCGCTTGCATTCGCTGGCCTAAGTTTGGGGGAGTTGTAGAAGCCCCAGGCGCAGTCCAAGGCTTTCTGCCTTTGAATGCAGCCATTGAGTGAGGTCCTTTGCAATCAATCTCCCTGAACTCCCTAACCTCATCCGCACACCCCTCCCACCCCAGCACTCTCGCTAAGGCCCACGTCCCAAGAATGTCCGTTTGGGGAATGGAAGGCTAGCGTTTTCACCCTAACTTGTGCACCAGGCTCGTGGGCCTCAGGAAAAACACGCAGTGGGTAAAGCTGAGTTGCTATCTCAGGCAAAGCATCTGGGGCGGCAAGACGCTTGTCATTGAGAACAGACTAACCAAAGTCTCCGCAGTAGATTCCAGTAAAATCGAAAAAGAAAGGAAAGAAAAGGAAAGCAAAGAAAAGAAAAGCAAAGAAAAGAAAAGAAAAGAAAGGAAAAGAGAAGAGGGTGGAGAAGGAGAAGTAAGGGATGCAAAGTTTCACCTGTCCGTTGCCGTCCAGTGAGGACTCGCACGGGTTCGGACTCAGGACACCGGCCGCGACGCTTGTTGTTGGGCCCTCGGGAGCTAGGCCCGGCCTTGGCGTCCCCGCCTGCCGGCGACCTCGGGGTCCTTTTTGGTCTCCGAGTCGCCCGCACAGGCTTCCGTGCAGGCCGACTCCAGAAAAAGAAAAAATTTTCCACACCCCTTCAGTGGCCGCGCCAGGAGCTCCAAGGCGGACGCCCCGCCGCGCGCCGTCCTATTCGAGTGGAGCCGGGCCGAGTCCGGTCCTCCGAAAAGGCGGCGGGGCCGCCTCCTCTCCGGCCCCGCTGGTGCTCCCGGGGCTCCTGGGCCCTGGGCTGGGATGGGGACGGAGGTCGGGGACTGGGGTGGGCGGTGCTGGCAAATCGCGGGTCTGGGGCCGCCGTCCACTTCCCCAGGGGTGACGCGGGCCACCTGCCCTCCTCTCTCCTGCCTCTTCCAGGTCGACCAGCAGGACCGCAGCCGTTGCCAGGGAGCAATGGCAGCAAAGGGCGGGTTCCGCGCGGCGGCATCATCAATGGGGGCCCGGGACGCCGGTTGCCTGGGTGACACAATAGAACCTTTGCCTGGCATGGAACTTGGCCACGTGAATGGCCAGCAACTAGGTCGAACAGTTGACCGGATCTCTAGGAGTCCGCTGGGAGTGTGCGGATGGGAGGAAGACAGAGAGGGCGGGAGTGTGTGTGTGTGTGTGTGTGTGTGTGTGTGTGTGTGTGTGTGAGTGCGCGCGCGTGCACACGTGTATAACAGGGGCCACATACACAAAGGAAAACTGGCAGGCTCAGGGGAGGCCTGTGTGGAGGCCCCACACACTCAGAGACGTACGCTGACCTCGAAGGATGGTCCCAAGTATAAATATGTTCAGTGAAAACACTTTACGGTGGGTGGGTGCTGATGTCCCAGGCCCGCACCTTCCCGTGGAAAGTGGTGGGTGGAGGGAGGACCGGTGTGTCCCGACCCTCCCGTCCGCATCCATCCATCCATCCATCCATCCACCCACCCATCCATCCATCCATCATTCCACCCATCCATTCATTGGGGGTGGGGGGGAACCTAAAGATGAGTGAGCAATATCGTCAGCTGGAGCACAGTGTTTCGGGAAGAGTGTGCTTGCTGTTCCCGTGACAAAGGGTTACTGAGTCCAATCATCCCCTACCAGGCCTCCCTGGGCCCTCATCACTCCGCGCCAGCGTTTGGCCTAGGGAATGTAAGACGCCGAGAGGGACTGTTTAACTTCTCCTTGGTTGCCCTGGACTCGCACCCCTAAACTACCCCAGCACAACCCCCTGGCCCCCTCGCTGATTCTCAAAGGGTTGAAGGTAGTTTCTTTGTTTGGCGCGTGGAGGGGACTCTTTCAGCCCCAGACAGCCCATCCTCCCTTCCTGCAGCTTGGATTCGCTGGCCTTAGGT
This sequence comes from Tadarida brasiliensis, assembly GCA_030848825.1. Taxonomy (NCBI): domain Eukaryota; kingdom Metazoa; phylum Chordata; class Mammalia; order Chiroptera; family Molossidae; genus Tadarida; species Tadarida brasiliensis. The sequence goes on along the minus strand of JAUMIU010000116.1, from coordinate 1,402 downwards.
TGGGGGAGTTGTAGAAGCCCCAAGGCTCAGTGCAAGGCTTTCTGCCTTTGAATGCGGCCACTGAGTGAGGTCCTTTGCAATCAATCTCCCTGACCTCCCTTCCCCATCCGCACCACCCTCCCCACCCCAGCACTCTCTCGCTAAGGCCCAGGTCCCAAGACTGTCCGTTTGGGGAATGGAAGGCTAGCGGTTTCACCCTAACTTGTGCACCAGGCCTCTGGGCCTCAGGAAAATGACGCAGTGAGTAGAGCTGAGGTGCTATCTCAGGCAAAGCGCCCGGGGCGGCACAACGTTTGCAACTGAGAACAGACAAACCGATGTCTCCGCAGTAGATTCTTAAAAATGAAAAAGAAAGGAAAGGAGAGGAAAGAGAAGTGGGGGGAGAAGGAGATGTAAGAGATGCAAAGATTCGTCCGTCCCTTGCCTTCCTGTGAGGACTCGTCCCGATTCGGATGCAGTACACCGGCAGCGATGTTTGCTGTCGGGCGCTGGGGAGCTCGGGCCGGCCTCGGCGGGCCGGCCTTGGCGTCCCCGCCTGCCGGCGACCTCGGGGTCTTTTATGGTCTCCGAGTCGCCCGCCCAATAGTCCGTGCCGGCCGACTCCACAAAATGAAAAACTTTTCCACTCGCCTTCCGCGGCCGCGCTGGGAGCTCCGAGGCGGACGCCCCGCCGCGCGCCATCCTATTCGAGTCGAGCCGGGACGAGACCGGTCCTCCGAAAAGGCGGCGGGGCGCAGGCCCTCGCCCGGCGACGGCGGCCGCCTCCTCTCCGACCCCGCTGGGGCTCCCGGGCCCGGGGCCCGGTTGGGGGACGGAGCACGGGGACTGGGACAGGGGTGGGCGGTGGCGGCGGCAGACCCCTGGCCTGGGGCCGGCGTCCACTTTCCCAGGGGGGACGCGGGCCACCTCCCCTCCTCTCTCCTGCCTCTTCCAGATCGACCAGCGGGACCGCAGCCGTTGCCAGGGACCCATGGCAACAAAGGGCGGGTTCCGCGCGGCCGGCGTCATCAATGGCGGCCCGGAACGCCGGTTGCCCGGGTGACGCAATAGAACAGTTGCCTGGCACCGGACTTGGCCGCACGACTGGCGAGCAGCTAGGTTGAACAGTTGACCGGATCTCTAAAAGGCCCCTGGGAGTGTGGGGATGGGAGGAAGACAGACAGTGCGAGAGTGACAGTGTGTGTGTGTGTTTCGTGTGTGTGTGGGCGTGTGTGTGTGTGCACGCGCGCGTGTACAACAGGGGTCACATACACAAAGGAAACCTGGCAGGCTCAGGGGAGGCCTGTGTGGAGGCCCCACACACTCAGAGACGTACGCTGACCTCGAAGGATGGTCCCAAGTATAAATATGTTCAGTGAAAACACTTTACGGTGGGTGGGTGCTGATGTCCCAGGCCCGCACC